>CAUYQV010145206.1:0-24576 GCA_963574575.1 Galagoides demidoff | reverse complement strand
CCTCAAGCTATCCCCCTGGGTAGAGTGCTATGGCATCACAGCTCATAGTAACCTCCAACTCCTGGGCTCAAGCGAGTCTCCTGCCTCCGCCTCCCAAGTAGCTGGGACCACAGGCGCCCACCACAACGCCCGGCCATTTTTTGGTTGCAGCCATCATTGTTGTTTGGTGGGCCCAGGCTGGGGATTTGAACCCGCCACCTTAGTTGTACATGGCTGGCGCCTTAGCCTATTGAGCCACAAGTGCCGAGCCGGATTGTATATTTAAAAATAAAGTATAATGTTGACAGAGATCAAGCGAAAACCAAGATACACACTGGATTCTCTCTATTCCAACCTCTAGCAACCACTGATCTTTTTGTTATCTCCATAGTTTAGCCTTGTCCAGAATGTCATATAGTTGGAATCATATAGTGTGCAGTCTTTTCATATTGGTTTCTTGCACTTAGTTATATGCATTTATGATTCCTCCAGGTCTTTTCATAGCTTGATGACTCATTTCTTTTTAATTGTGGATAACATTCCATTGTCTCATTGTACCACAGTGTATTTACCCATTTCTTTGCTGACGGACTTCTTGGTATGGATATAAGTTTTCACTCTTTGGGGAGATACCAAGGAGTGTGATTGCTGGATAATATCTTCAAATATGTCTAATTGTGGGGAAAAAAAACGATCTTACCAAGTAGCTGCAGCATTTTACATTTCCACAAGTAATGAATGAAAGATCCTGTGGTTCTACATCCTTGTCAGGATTAGGTATTCTCAGTGTTTTGGATATGGCTATTTTAATAGTTATATTGTGCCATGGCATCATTGTTTTAATTTATGATTCTCTAATGACATATGTTGAACAACTCTTCATATGCTTATTGGCCATCTTACTTCTTCTTTGGAGAGAAGTCTATTCAGATCTTTCACACATTGTTTAATAATGTTTTTTACTCATTGTTGAACTATATTAGTTACTTGTATATTTTGTCTAACAGCCCTTTCTCAGATATATTCTTACAATTTTTTTTTCAGTGTGTGTCTGGCCTTCTTATTCTTCTGATAATGTCTTTTACAGAGCAGACATTTTTTTATTTTAATTAAATCTTGTTTATTTGTTATTTTTCATCAATTGTGCTTTGATGTCATATCTGAATAGTCATTGCCATACTCAAATTCATCTAGATTTTCTTCCATGCTATTTTCCAAAAGTTTTATAGTTTTGTATTGAGGTCTATGATATATTTTGATTCATTTTTGCTAAAGGTCTAAGGTCTGTATCTAGATTCATTTATTTGCACATGAATGTCTAATTTTCTAGCCACATTTGTTGACAAGACTAAATTTTTTCAATTGTATTGCCTTTATATTTTTTGTTAAAGACTGGTTGACTATACATGTGACTATTTTTCTGAGTTTTCTATTACCTTTCATTGATTTAGTTGTCTACTCTTTTCTCAGTAGCATACTGTGTTGATTATTGTAGCTTTATAATGTGTCTTGAATTTGTGTACCATCAATCTTCAAATGATTTTGTTCTCTTCCAGTATGGCATTGGCTATTCCGGGTCTTTCCCTTCTCCATATAAACTGCAGAATAACTTGCTGGGATTTTAATTGACATTGCATCCAGTTCATAGATCAACTTGGGAAGAATTGACATTGTGACAATATTGTGTGTTCCTATCCATAAACATGGACTTTCTTTCTATTTAGTTCTTTGATTTTCTTCATCAATTCTGTCATTTCCATCATATTGATCTTATACCACATTATAATATTAATAGCTAAGTATATGACTTTGTATCTGCTAGTGTAAATAGTATTGTGATTTTAAGTTAAAATTCTATTTGTGTAGAGTATACAGAAAAAGGATTGACTTTCGTGTGTTAACCCTGCATCCTGCAACCTTGCAATGATTGTTTACTAGTTTCAGTGTCATTTGTGAACACAGATAATTTTATTTCTTCCTTCCCAGTCTGTGTACATTTTATTTCCTCGTCTTATCTTCATCTAGAACTTTCAGTACAATGTTTTAGCAGTGAGAGGCAATATCCTTGCCTTGCTTCTGATTTTAGCAGGAAAGCTTCAAGCTTCTCACTATTAAGTATGATGATAGTTGCAGTTTTTGTAAATTTTCTTTTCAAAGTTGAGAAAGTTAGCCCTTCTTCCTAGTTCACTGATAGATTTTATCATGAATGGCTGATATTGGATGAAGAATTCAAGAGATTTCAGTCATCTAGTTGATTGATGGTGCTCTTGCATTTGATATATATTCACTAATTTTCTGCCTACTGGATCTGTCTTTAGTTGATAGATAGGTGTTAAAGTTTACAGCTATAATAGTAGATCCATGTATACATATGAGGTTGGACAAGTAAGTTTGTGAACTTTTCCTAGAAAAAGTGCTCCATACTGTATTCATTACTGATAATAACTACTGTCAGCTTCAAAGTACTCCCCATGGGAAGCTATGCACCAATGCCAACACTTAGTCCACCGTTCAAAGCAATTTTGGAAAACTTTTTCTGGGATGGCCATCAGAGACATCATTTTATGCACTATGACAATTAAGGTTGTGAACTCATCTTAGAAAAGCTCTACATATCTTAAATAGATGAATATCCCTATGATCATCACATGGCCAAGGGGATACTTTGAAGGTGTGACAGAGTGATATTCAGCAATGAGATATGTAGCAATTTTTGTAGGATGAGCTCACAAACTTAATTGTCAGATCACATATGATAATGGTTCTAATGACCATTCAAAAAAATTGAGTTCTAGGCTCGGTATGGTGGCTCACACTTATAATCCCAGCACTCTGGGAAGCCAAGGTGGGTGGATTTCCTGAGCTCATGGGCTCAAGACCAACCTGAGCAAGACCGAGACCTCATCTTTTAAAATAGCCAAGTGTTGTAGTGGGCACCAGTCCCAGCTACTTGGGAGGCTGAGGTGAGAGAATTGCTTAAACCCAAGAGTTTGAGGTTGTTGTGAGTTCTGATGCCATGGTAACAAAATGAGATTCTGTCTGAAAAAAGAAAAAAGACAGGAAAGAAGGAAGGAAGGAAGGAAGGAAGGAAGGAAGGAAGGAAAGAAAGAAAGAAAGAAAGAAAGAAAGAAAGAAAGAAAGAAAGAAAGAAAGAAAGAAAGAAAGAAAGAAAGAAAGAAAGAAAGAGAGGGAGGGAGGGAAGGAAGGAAGGAAGAAAGACAAGACATACCTAACACAATAAATGGAAAATCCAAATGTTTTCTTGTTTGAGTTCTTTTTTTTTTCTTTTCTTTTTTTTATTGTTGGGGATTCATTGAGTTGAATGAATTGGTTCAAGTTCATTGGTTGAGTGCTTAAAATGCAGCATTTAATGGAAATGGAATACATGAGTTTTGCTTTCACTTGTGGCTAACAGAGAAACTTCTTATATCAAAGAAATGTAAATTACGTATTTCTTCTTGCTGTGTCAAGTACATAAAAGTTGAAAGATGGTACTTTTTGGAAATAGTTTGTATAACTATTACTGTTTTTAGCTGCAAAATAGCAGTTAGAATAAAATATTCACAAAGAGAAAATAATGATAACCTTTTAGGAGAATGTCCTTTCTTTCACCTAATGTGCATGATGCAATGGTACATTTCAAAACTATTAAGAAATGAGTACAACTGTGATGGATGTGTTACTTAGCTCAATGTAAGCATTTCACTTTGTATATCGAAGCAGTACCCTGAACCCCATAAATGCATCAATGTACAAAGTTATGATTTAATACAATTTAAAAATAATTTTTAAAAAATTATGCTGTATTTTTCAATTTTATTTTTATTCAGAATTTGATAAAAAATTTTTCCAGTGGTAACATATTTATAATACTATATTTAATCAGTGAAAACATTTTAAAATTAAAGAATTTACTCAAGTTCAGCCCCTGTGGCTCAAGCGGCTAAGGTGCCAGCCACATACACCTGAGCTGGCGGGTTTGAATCCAGCCCGGGCCTGCCAAACAACAATGACAGCTGCAACCAAAAAATTGCTAGGTGTTGTGGCAGGTGCCTACAGTCCCAGAGACTTGGGAGGCGGAGGCAGGAGAATTGCTTGAGCCCAGAAATTGGAGGTTGCTGTGAGCTGTGATGCCACAGCACTCTATCCAAGGTGACAGCTTGAGGCTCTGTCTCAAAAAAAAAAAAAAAAAAAAGAATTTACTTGAAAGGATTGTTGTTGTTGTTAAACCAGCATATTTTTTATTTCTAATTACAATTACATACTAGAAAAAATAATGAACCTTAGTTAATTTCAACTCCAGTAGCTCCTACCTGGGAAAAATATAAACCTCATTGGCATGGTTCCTTAAGTATGTGTGTATGTGTGTATACAAACGTGACCCTTTGTTGAGTGGCTTTTCTGTGAGAGGTACTATTCCAAGTTCTAAACCATATTATCCCATTTAATTCTTGTGAACTCTGAAAGGTAGCCATTTAAATCTCATTTAACATATCGGGAAACTGAAGCTTGGATAACTTGAATCGCAAGTCTAAAGTCATATCTAATACGAGTTGAAGCTCAAATTTGAATCCAGTTTTGTCAGACGCTAGCTCCCTGAAGTTTTCCAATTCTTTTCACACACATAGTATCACTGGAATCTCCAAATAACATTGTGAGGCAGGAAAAAAAAAAAGAAAAAAACAAGACACAGTTCCCATCCATGTTGATGTCCACACACATACACACTCACACACACAGAGACAAATACTGAGGCTTGATGAGCTTAAGTGCCCAACACTTGTTTGAACCCAGATCCTCTCACTACCAAAACATTTTGATTTTATTAAATATTCCAAAAGTTAGACGTTCTTTTATAACGAAACCTACACTAAGTGAAATCAAACTCCACTAGAGTATTTATTTTTCCCTCCTTTAGACCAGCAGTTCTCAACCTGTGGGTCATGACCCCTTTTAACAATGAAAATTCATCTTCCACATCAGATATTTATATTACAATTCATGACAGTAGCAAAATTACAGTTATGAAGTAGCAACGAAAATAATTTTATGGTTGGGGGTCACCATAACATGAGGAAGTGTATTAAAGGGTCGCAGCATTAGGAGGCATTAGGAAGGTAGAGAACCAGTGCTAGACCATCCATGAAGCTACCATCCTCCATGCATCCAAGATGTATGCCTCCCTTATAGAAAACACAGCTTTCCAATAAAAAATCTGAGAATGCCAGCCTCCCCAGAAGCCAGGGCACAGACTCATAACTGAGGTGCCTCCAATCAGATATACCTTTTCTGAAATTTGAATCTCAAGGCAAAGATGCAAGAAAGCAGAGCCTACACCAATGGCTTTTAGACCCCACTGTAGTAGGTAGGCGTAGGTGGGAACAGCAGAATTAGCACCTGCATGTAGAGACGGAAATGCTCAGCACTAGTTCTGATAGCACTGGTCACTCTGGTTGTGTCCAGTGGTGATGATGTAATATAATTCTGTGTAGTTCTGGGGAATCATGGGAGGCATTATTCCCACTTGCGTATCCCCCACGCCAGTTCTATGGTCCCCTTAGAGATTCTGAGATGCTAGTTAAATTAAGTTCATTTCTGTTGCTTGAAATTAATAACACTGTCTGATGCATGCATTATTGCAGTCACATTTGACTAGGTAAGCAGATATACTTTCTAAGGTTAAATATGCTTCAGAGTGCTTTTCCTTTTCTTGGATTAAAAAAATACTTTTGTCACAAGGAACTACAACAAGCTAGCAGGCAAAAAGGATAAACATGCAACAAAACAACCAAGCCTTTGGATGTCACAGATCTTCCTCAGATGTTTAATATATCTTCCCTCCATTCATTTTGTAGTGTTTTCCTGACAAATGTTATTTCTATGGGGAAAACCTTAGGCATGAATGATTGAAAAGACTACAAGATTTTTATGACATCTTGAAAAAACTAGAACTGAAACCAAGAGTCTTTGGAAGTTAACAGTAAGATCCAGTCACCCTCAAGAATGTCTGTTTTCTTAATCTTCCATCTTAAAAAATATGATCTTTAATGGTTTGCTTTTTATAGATGGGTGTGTATTATTCCTTTGATACAAGTGTTTAATCAGCTTAAGGGAGGCACTTGGAAATCTGGAATTTTCTTTCTTGATACCATTGGCCTTTTATTAGAAGTTATATTTTTCCAAATGTCTAGGCCAAGAAAAACATTTTTATAATGATTTGTCAGAAAATTTTTAAATATTTCATTAAGAATATTCATTCTTATTTTGTTGATGAACAGTGGACCCCCATTATTTCACCTTAATGAATGAATTAGAAGGCTCTGGAATGTTTCATTAGCTATAAATTACCTTTATCTTCAATACTTTAGCCTAAAGTCTTGAGAGATTAAAATTTTTTAGTTTTTTGTTTCTCCCCTGTTTTGTTTAGAAAGATTAAGGGAAAGAATAGGAAGGAATGTAAGGTACCAGCCAGTAGCTATCCTAAGACTTCTTGTGATACCTTAAAGAGAGAGTTTACTCTCACTGCTATCACTAAAAGTCTTAGAACAGCGTATGCTCATCTTTTGGCTGGACCCTGATCCACAAGACCCTCCTTACTCCACTACCTCCCATACCCACGTCTCACCTACCTCATTCTGCCCCATCTAGCATCACTGGTTTTGCTCTACCAGCTTCCTATATTGTTTTCCTTTACCATATGTATGTTAATAAATAACCTCCCAGTACCTGCTTATTTGCACTTGACCAAGGGACTCCAAAAGAGATAGGTGTACATTCATTCATTTTTGTGTTCATTCCTTTATTCACTGAAAGGTTCTTATTCACCCACTAGGGGCCACACATTGTGCTACATGTTGTACATCCAATGGTGGAGAAAATGGACATGGTCTTCACTATGGCAAAATTTATAATCCCACAGAGAAGACCTGTAAGTAAAATAACACATAAACAGTGATGGCAAATATTGGTACCTTCTTTGAAAGAGAAGAACAGAGAGCCATAGAAAAGTTGAGAAAGAAAGAATAACAGAGGAAGATTAACCTATGTTGAAAGATTCCTGAGGGCTTATCAGAAAAAGTCACATTTAAGATAAACACTGAAGAATGGGAGAGACCCAGCATGTTGTGAATTAGAAAGTCTTTGTAAGAACCTTCAATGAGCCAAGAGTTTGGTGCTTTGGAGAACTGAAATAAGCACAGCAACTAGAGTAGGAAAAGAAAAGAGAGTTCAAATGGTAGTCTAGAGTAGAGCAGGGGCCACACCTCCTAGGGTCTGGCAGGTCTATTAAATCTATAAAATACTGTAAGGTAAAATCACAAGCAACAGAAGAATTTTGAGCAAGCAGATGATATTATCCAATTAATGTCTAAAGTCTATTCATAATGTGGAGAATATGTTTTGAGGGGTTTTGTTTATCCATGAACTAAAAATTTAATAAGAATTATGCAAAATTGCATACATGCCAAGGTTTTATCTTCCCTAACAGTTCCCCAAGGAAACCATGCAGTAGGCTGTGAGGCTGGTGCTGGCATATCATGTGGAATCATCTCCAATGTCATTTAGTCCTAGGAAACTGCTTTTGAGGCTATAATAGCCCATTAAAGAGATTTAAAAATGCCTATTTTTAGGAGTACTAGCAACCTCCTTCCATCAGGACAAGCTTGAGTCTTGTCTCATAAACCTAATTTCCACTTGACAAGGGAGTGCCCATGGGAACACTTGATCTCCCAGTTCAGATAATCAGATATCGCTTGATTCATCATGAGGGTAGCTTGGATAGTGTGGTAAACCTGTATTTAGTCTTTATGACAGTGGTTCTCAACCTGTGGGTTGCAACCCCTTTTTAACACTGAAAATACATTGTGGCATTAGGAAGGTTGAGAACCACTGCTCTATGAGGTCTAAGAAACAAGAATATCCTTCTTAAAAATCAAATAAAAAATTACTTGCTGAGAAAATATAGCTTTAGTCCAACTTTGGAACTTGCTACAAGCTCAAAACAACAAATAGACCCTCCACAGATCAGTATCAGTTAGGTAAGACCTTTGCTGTAATAAGCAACTCTCAATTCTCACTAGTTTAACACAACAAATATTTGTTATTATATCCATTGCAATGTCAGTTATTTAGGGGCCGTGGGAGAAGGAAACTCTGTGCTATAAACTCCTTCATCTCTGTCTTTACCAGGTCCTCAGAGACCTCTCCATTCAGAAAAGTTTTTGGACCGGGCCCTAAAAATGATATACATGATTTCCATCAATCCCATTGGGTAGGACTCAGTAGACTGACCACACCTAACTGTAGAAAGACTAAAAACTGTAGCCTAGACTATACATGTGACAAGAGGGTAGAATTTGAACATGGATGAGCACAAGCAGTGATCTGGCAAATATCTGAGCTCATTAAATTCAATGAGTCATAAAGGAATTGGTGACAACATCTTGATTATGTTCCAAAAACATCATCCTCTTTATAAGGATAGCTCTGAACTTTGCCAAGTCAAAAGACATAGTTTTATCAGGATCTATTTGTAACAATGAGCAAAGGTTGCAGATTGCTGACCTGACCACACACAAAAATCATCCTTTCTTGGACCCAGGGTTCTTACGGCACAGAAATAACTTTATGTCAAAGTCTCCTTTCAAATCTTTAGAACTTTCAGTGCCACTATATCTTGTCCTTACCATTTTTGGCTTCTGTCCTAAATGTAGGTCCGATTGTAGCCTGTTTTCTCCCCTATTCATATTCAAACTCCAATTTAACACCTCATCATCTCTTTGGCCTTCCACAAGACAAGACTGTAATCTATGAAAGAGGAATGTGAAGATATGAATAATTGCACAGGAAGAGTTTCAGACCATAGAGATGTTCCCAAGAAGTCTTGGTCAGACTAACAAGAAACCCCTGAACAAAGGATGCTCATGAGAGGACTGCCATATCTGGTAGAATTGGTCTGGACCTTGTACTATCATTATGCTTAGTCACTGGCTGTGAGCAGCCAAGTGGAAGGGTGGCCTCAGTCTGAGTGTCTTGATTCATCCCAAAGCTATAGCAGCTAGAGGTTGATTTAGGCACCTTTCTTCCCTGCAGTAATTCTCTTGAACAGAGAGATGACAAGTACATCTCAATGGTTGTTCCATGAGTCTTCCCAAATTTTTGTATCTCTTCTGCTTTCCTGTGATAATACTCAGCACAGATCCCTGCTTCTGCCTTACACCTATCCCACATGAATTATGTACAGCTACAATGCTGCTGATGCCATTTATTATAGCAGACCAATGACCAGCGTTCTCTTACCCAGAACCCTGTCTATGCTTAGCCGTTGAGGCCTATGTCCACAAGGACCAGATCCATCTTTTGGAATTAGAGAATGGTTGCTTTTATTGCTAGTTGCCTTCCTGCTATCTTGAGGGCAGAATACAGCTGATATTCAATGTTCTAGAGGAATGAGAAGTGAGACTCAAAGAGAAAAGCCACTCGAGGCCAGATGAGATCAAGTGGAAGCATCTCATGCTTCAGGAGTCCCCTTCTCTTTATCCAGCTGAAGGTCAATCTAAGGTGTCAGAGTATATCTGAAAACACAAATGTAGATCCCAAACTACTACCCTGAATCTTAGACAAAATGTTCAAGCCCTCCGAAGCATACTTTCCTCTCTTCTCTTGCCCTAACCTAGACAATGATCACACCATTCATTCCTGATTGCCCAGGCTAAAAGCATAGGAATCGTTCAAGACTCTACCATTTCAATTCTTTCCCACCCTCAACCAAAAAGTCTCCAAGGTCAAAAGGATTCCATCTTTTACTTCTCTTTTAGCCACATCTTCTCAAACTCCTATTACAATACACCTGGATTAGGACAGAAGGCTCCTGTCCACTCCTACCTCCAAGATGGGTGGTTTCCTTTAGTGCATTGCCAAGGTGTTTTTCAAATTACAAATCTGATAATAGAACTTCTATAAATCCTTCAGTGACTCCTCACTGATTTTAGTATCAAGCTCTAATAGCCCAGGTGAAGTACCCACGGGTATAAATGGTCTAGACCTGCCTGTATCCCTAATTATGTCTCTTCTTGCTCTCACATGAGTCCCTCTTCTCAGCATACTAAACACGAGTTTCTCGAACACAACACAATGGATCTTATTCCCAACTCATCAAACATGCTGAGCCCTAGGACAGGACACCATTCAATACCACCACTGCTATGCTAAGTCTCTTCTATGAATCTCAGATCAAGTCTCACCTCCTCTGGGAAGTATGGCTTGAAGACTGTTCTATTTTCTACTACCATATTTACTCCATAGTATATGCAAAAACCTAAAAGGTCTGTCTGAAAACATGTTTAACTCTTGAGGAAGTTAACTGGATTTATTCATCTCTATGTCATAATGCCTACAAAAGGGTTCAGGCAGATGTTGGGTTAAATAAATGTTCAAATGAGCTCATTTGCTTGGGTTGTCACCACAATCCCCTCTGCTAAAACTGTCAGTCATACACCTTCCAAAATGTCTAAGTTATCAAGCACATAACAGCAACATACCTGGAGAAACAGAGATGGATCAAATTGATTCTTTGAGCCAGAGTGAGAACTCAAACTGTTTGCTATAATCTAGTTGTTAAAAAATGCAAATTCAATAATTATTCAGCAACTCCTAAGAAACTCTAAGTTTTTAAAATCATTCCATCTTATCTTAGACATAGGATTTTCATGACTGTCAACATCAATAACAACAGACACAACAAAAAAATGTGCACATTTTAAGCATAATAGAAGCAGATGCAAATGCCTTATGTTTTGTGATAACTTTTGTTTCACAATAGCTCCTTTGCAAATTATGAATATTTAAACTTAAGTTATCTAATTGAATCTTCAAAATCATCTAGGGAAGAGTACAACCTTAATTCTGTTTCACAGATGAAGAAACCAAAACCAGAAAAATCAAATTCGCACAAAGTGAAGTACCTATTCAATGTAAAGGGCTTACTGTTCTTGCCAATTTCCTTCATTTTTCTATTGTTAATGATTGTATATATAATTCTCTGTCACTCAATGAGTTTTCCTCAAATATACAGCTAACTTACTAGGAATACTCCAACTGGATATCTACTTAATCAATAACATACTGAATTCAGTGGTAAATAGCCTAAAACCTCCCAAAGGCTGAGGCTGAAAGTCCAGCTTTGTCACTCGTTACCTGTAGATCTTGAACCTTAAGTCTCTCTGTGCCTCAGTTTCCTTGTCTGCAAAATAGTGATGACCTATATATAGTACCTTCCTTATAGGGTTGTTCTGATCATTGAATAAGATGATGTATATAAAACACTCAGAATGAAGCCTGTACAAAGTGAAAGTAATTATATGATGTAATATGAAATATTAATGATTTTATGGAAATAAAGACCTATGAAATTAAGTAGCATCACATACACACACACACACACACACACATACAAATGTGCTTATAGGGTACAAATTTTTCCAACTAAACAATTCTACTCAACTATATGTTCCAAACTAATCAAACCCTCATTTAATTATGTTTAAATATGGATACAAATGGGATAACATAAAAACCTTATTTTAAATGTGATTGGCATCCACTAGTTTCAGAAACATAAATTCTCTTGAAGCTCCTTGTTTATATTTTCAGAAAGTATCTTTTTTTCTTTTCTTAGCTAAATTAGCAGACTGTACTGTTTCAAATAATTTAGGTATTTATGAAAAAAGGTGAAAAGGTAGGTGTTCCATTTATGGAAATTATGCTTATGTACATAGTTAATAATTATCATACTCAACTTCAGATTTTATACATATTATAAACAGAAAAATAAAAGGTTCTACACAATAATTTTTTCATTTTTATCACCTGAAAAACATATGCTGATAAGCTATGTATAAAGATTAATATTATATTTCATTAAATATAATTTTAATGGTGTTATACCAACACAGAAATACATATTAAGTCAAATTTAATGTCATTGTAAAATAACAGAAAACATTATTATCATAAAAAATAGAAAGCATTATTCATAGCACTTCCACACAATAAAATACTTCTGTTGTAACCTGGAAACTCAAGTGATTGTCCATTTCCTTAAAATACCAAGCAAGAATAGCCAGATGTTAAAGTTTTACTGAATTATTTAGTATCTACAACAGGGGGTAAATAATAAGAATTAAGGAAAATGAATAACAAAATCACAGATCTTGGCTTCGGTGAGTCTGGACTCCTTTGGAGGGGGATGGGAAAAGAGGGTGACGGACACAGAATGAAGGCAGCTGAGAAGTCAGGGGCCAGAAAGAGCAAAGGGAGCAGACAAATATCTGTTTCCAAAGAATATATGAGTTGTCCTGACTGTACAAATATTTCTACCAAGCAACGGATGAATTCCCACGAAGTCATGGCCAACACACCCGGGAGGTAGGACAAAGAGAAGTGAGAGATATTAATCAAGCGTCTCCACCACCAGTAATGGAGAAACAGCAGCAGTTGACCCACAGAGGACCGACCATCATGAATAGCCTTCCTGGAAATGCTTACAGAACATTTAGGCTATTTAACCAGCCAGTGAACACTTTTCCTCACCATAGTGATTCAAACAAATGACTCCCCTTAAAAATATTTCTCCCCAACCCTCTGGTGTTAGTCATCTAACTTTGGTGATTGGAAACTCTAGTTGAGCCAGACATGAAAAGCAGTCATATAATTGTTTAGAAAAATAATGAAGATTAGTATTCAGGATAAGGACATAACAATCCTTCTGAAAAAAACAAATACAACAACAACAAAAACCCTACATGTTTCTCACCTGCTCTTTATTCATCTCAATGGCTTTGAAAAAGTCATTTCCTTTTGCTCAGTATGTTCCTTCGACATTGTCTTGCTGAAAACTCCTCCTTGCTCTTTAAAACATGGCTCAGATGTCACTCTCTGAGAAAATGCTTCTCTAAATTTCTGCAGGCAGAGTTAACCAAATCCGACTCTGTGCCTCGTCCACATTTTTATTAGAAAATTTGTCATATCACTGTAATTGTTTCCAGGTTAGCCTGTCCCTGGGCTGAATACATGGGTAAGTGAGTAAATGAATGAAGGGCATGTGCTTCAGAGAGAGGAATTACTGTTTTTGCCTCATTTAACTCCCAAAATAGCTTTTCATTATCTGGGACTTCTAAAGCTTTGGGTTTATTATTTTTTTAATTAAATAATTGGGGACAAGAGGTGGTTTCAGTGTAACGAACCTAAAATTCACTCTTCTGAGTCCATGTATTCATTTTTCTTTCTTCTTGGTGTCAATAATATGCTTTGGATCAGTGACCCTTTCCTGTAAAAAGGAAAGGTCATTCAGATTTTTATTAAGTCCTGGCAATTTGCTCTTTAGCTCTCTTTGTTGTTCTGCTTGCTAGAGTCTTGTGAATAGCAAATGCCATGTTCTTCTGGAAAAACAAGCTTCCCAGAGCTCCCCCGTCCTGCTTCAGATGGTGAACAACTCTTCATGTGATTTACTGGAAAGAAAGAGATGCTGCTTACTGTGCACTTCCTCCTGAGAGAAAGCTGTTTAGACGTGAGGAAGAGAAGGGTGCTCAGCACTCCAAACGCTCAAGCTAGCCCTAAAAATCAAACCTATGGAAGTGTTAACACATACGAAAACCAAAGCAAACCTCTTCCTCCTACTTCAGAGACAAGACACAAAAAGTATGGTGGACAAAAGAAAAGAATATAATGGATTTCTTCCTCTTCCTTTAAAATTAGACATTTAAAAAATAAGAAGACTTTTATGTGGGATCATTAAACTATAAATCTGTAGAAGCATAATTAAAAAAAACACTCTCCCTTATTTATCAGAATCATAAGGTGAATTTTTTGCATTCAGGCTAAATGAAATATCCCCTTATGGATTTTTTCTCTTTATTTGCATTCCAAAAATAAAATTATGGTATACAGATAATGTATAAAACAATGTTAAATGAAGTTCTAAAATAGTTACTGATTAATTTTTGTTGGATCGCAATTTACCCATTAATTTTCAACTTAAGAGCATAGTCGAGAAGAAGTTATTGGAATTGGACCTGCTTAGATTAAATGAGAGAATGCTCTAGAAATTATGCCTGAAAATATTTCTTTATATATCAAATATTTATTATTGACTTTCTATTATGTGACCCGCAGGGAACAAAGATATAAAAAAAAATTGACTTAAATTTCACAATCTACTCATAAAAAGAAATAGAAAATAAAGATCAAGAAATAATGTGTTTGTATATATGTGATATTAGATGGCAATAAATTGGTCAATTCTGAGAATACGGAGAAGGATCAAGAAAGGCTAGATTCCTTATATGTTTTAAACAATGTTATTAAAATCATTTCTGTTTTAAGAATGTGCATGTACAGATACAGTTTATTATAAAAACTGAAGGAGAAACAGTCACTTGTTGCCATCTATTTGTTTTAGCCACTTGGAATCCGGGCATTGAATTTGAATTGTGGAAAAAATGAAGAGCAGATATTAATGAGTAATTCCAAAGGCCATTTATTGGACAGAGTGACCTGGGGATTCAATAACATCTCTCAAGCTTAACTTCAGTAGCACTAAACCAAATCTGCTTAGGTCCTGACGGTGTGCAGCCAGAGACCGGTGTCATTTTAAACAGTGGCCTCTCTCTTTCAGAGCATGATGTCAAGCCAAAGTCACAACAGAAAGAAAGTATTCACTAGAGAAAAAAATATAAGCCGGGACAATCATCTCTCAAAGATACATTAAAACAGTAAGTTAGCTAAAATATACTTACAAATTTCCATTGGCAAAGTGACATGATCTAGTGGGCTTTCTTGATATGAACAACACTAACCTAATGGAATTTTCCAAGTTAAAGGTATAGCACTTTATTATTATTTCAAAATATTAATTGAGGGGGTACAAGAGATTTAATCACATAAATAACTTATATAATGCTCAAGTCAGGGCTTTTGGTGTTCCCATGACCAGAATAGTGTTCATTATACCCCACAGGTTAATTTTTATCCCACACCCCCACCCTTCTTGGCTTTTCATGTCCCTTGTGTCACTTTGTCTCCCTGTGGTACCCATTGTCTAGCTCCCACTTACTAGTAAGCACATGTGGTGTTTTGTTTTCCATTTCAGAGATACTTCACTTAGGACAATATTCTCCAGGTCTATACATGTCACATTTTCTTTATCCACTCATGAGTTGAAGGGCACATGGGTGGATTCAACACATTTGCACTTGTGAATCATGCTGCTACAAACATGTGAGTATAGGTATCTTTTTGATAAAATGACTTGTTTTTCTTTGGGTAGATACCCAGTAGTGGGATTCTTGGGTCAATTTTCAGGTCTATACTTATTTCTTTGAGGAAACTTCAGACAGTCTTTCATAGACATTGTATTAATTTGTGGTCCCACCGTCAGTGTGCAAGTGTTCCATTATCTTGGCATCCACACCATTATCTATTGCTTGTTTGTTTGTTTTTTGTTTTGTTTTTTACTTTTAATAATGGCCATTCTGATAGGATGAAGTTTGTATCTCATTGTAATTACAATTTTCATTTCCCTAATGATCAGTGATGTTGAGCATTTTTCCATGTGATGGTTGGTCATTTGTCTATCTTTTTTCAACAAACTTCTGTTCATGCCATTTACCTACATTTTGATAGGGTGTTTGTTTTTTTCTTGCTCATTTGTTTGAGTCCTTCGTAGATTTTGGTTATCAGTCCTTTGTCAGATGCACAGTTTGCAAATATTTTCTCCCGTTCTGTAAGTTGTATATTCATTCTGTTGATTATTTCCTTTGTTTTGCAGAAAAATTTTAATCTAATCAAATCCTTTTTAATTATTTTTATTGTTGCTCTATTTGCCTTTAGGGTCTTAGTCATAAATTCTTTCTCTAGGCTGATGACTAAAAGAGTTTTTCCTACATTTTTTTCTGAAATTTTTATGGCTTCATGCCTTACATTTAAACTTAATCCATCTTGAATTAATTTTTGTATGTGACAAGAAACAGGGATCCTATTTATTTTTCTTTCTTATGTTTTTTGCATGTGATTATCCCAGCATCATTTATTTATTCCTCCCACTGGTATATTATTGTCTGCTTTGTCAAAGATCAGTTGGTTGATGGTTTTATTTCTGGGTTATCTGTTCTGTTCCATTGTTCTATGTATCTACTTTTATACCAGTACCATGCCATTTTGCTTACTCTAGCCTTGCAGTATAATTTGAAGTCAGATACTATGATGCCTCCAGATTTGTTCTTTTTATTTAAGATTGCTTTGGCTATTTGGGCTCTTTTTTGGCTCCAAATGAAGCTTATGACTATTTTTTCTAGATCTGTGAAATGTGATTCTGGTATGCTGATGGCAATTGTTGAATGTGTAATCACTATAGGCATATGGATGTTGTAACATCGATTCTACCAATCCATGGGTAAAGAATGTTTTTCCGTGTGTGTGTCATCTGCAATTTCCTTCTTCAATGTTTTGTAGTTCTCCATGTAGAGGTCTTTATCCTCTTTGTTAACTTATGTTCCTAGGTATATTATTTTCATTGTAGCTATTGTGAATGGTATCAAGTCCTTGGTTTGACTCTCTGCTTGACTGTTATTAGTATATAGAAATGCTATCAATTTTTGTACACTGATTTTGTAACCTACACTTTACTAAATTAATTTATCAATTCTAGGAGTCCTTTGATGGACTCTTTAGGATTTTCTAGATACAAAATCATATCATCAACAAACAGAGATAATTTTGCCTCCACATTCTCAATTTGGATGCATTTTATTTTTTTGTCTTTCCTGATTGCTTTGGTTAGGACTTCCAGTATTATGTTGAATAGAAGTGGTAACATTGGGCACTCTTACAGAAAAGAGAAAACCTAAAAGCATTCCCCCTAAGAACTGAAGCAAGCCAAAGGTATGGCACTTATCTACCTTAAAGCAATCTTAAATCACAACGTGCAACTCTATGTTTTTCTCTTTTTAAAAAATTTATAATTATTATGGGTACATAATGGTTGTATATCTTTATAGGGTACATGCAATACTTTGACATAGTCATACAATATAAATTGATCAAGTCAGGTAATTGGGGTATCCATTACCACAAGCACTTACTTCTTTCTTAAACTATTTTTCAAAGAAATATGATGAGTAGGATTAAATAATATGCTCAAGATTATACATACAGTAAACTGCAGGAGAAAAAGTTATTTCTAACTTTAATTTCATTTACTAATTTAATTTACTCAAGTATCTAGTGAGTGTCTATTATATTCTAAATCCTGCACTACACTGGGAAAATACAGCTAAAAGCAAGGAAGTAAGTTCTCTGCCCTCACAGTGGTTTCCTTCTGAGAGGATGCAGAGGATATAAAGGGAAAGAGATAAGTAAGGTAATTTCAGATATTGATTGAAAACAAGATAATGTGATAGAAAACAAAGACAGGGGGAAATATAGCAGAAAGTACTAGAAAGGCCTCTTTGAGGAAATGACATTTGAGATGAACTGTGAATGGCAGAAAGGACCCTCTCTGTAAAGACTTCGAAGCAAACCATTCTAGGAAAGTCCTTAAAAGAAGAGACACGGTACCCTGGAACTTTTCAAAGCACTATTTAGAACACCAATTTCCTAATTATCCAGGACAAGAGAGAACGAGTTATTTCATTATCAGCAATTCAAAAGAAAACAACAGTCTTTGAGTTTAGTGACTGTGATTCAACATGATATTACAGAGACTTTTTTTCTTCCTTAAGGGGGAGAGAGAAATAGTCAAATGCCATAAATTAGAAGCTCACCAGTCTGCTCATCATCCTTATATCCAAAATAGTATTTCTGGACCATATTTCTAAAAGGAGAAAGAATATGCATATAATCATGGTGTCAAGATTTCCTAAAAAGGAAACACAAAGAACAAGAAAAAAAAAAAGCATAAAGGTTAGCAGAACTGAAGTCTTTGGTAGCCAGACATGATTTATGTTACAAACAAAAGCAGTAAACTTGGGCCACGATACAGAAGTGGAAGCCCGATGAGCTTAGAGCATTGTGACTTCCCCCAATAAACCACAATTACCAAAACACCAGTGATAAATAGCTAGGATCTCAGGGCCTGTAATAGCTTTTACTACATATTGGTTTGTTGACTATTTGGTTCTTTCCCTCAAAAATTGGTGTTTTGTAGCTCTTCCCCAATGTATTCATATTTAATTGTGTACCCTCGGAGACACCAGACACCAGTTATGAAATTTCAAAACAATTTACTATTACAAACAAGAACACTGAAGAAAATTCTCTTCCATGAATCTATCTTACATTTTAGGATAGAAGAAAGGCTCCAAGATAACTGTAGCTTAAAAAGGAGTTGTTTAAAAACTAAGAGAACAAATTATTTCTCCTCATCAGTGTCATAGCTGTCTCTCTGGTTTGTTCTGTTAAATTAGTGAGTTGATTTGTCAGTGGCTTTAAACCCAAACATTGATGACACTGAGGAAAAAACCCACATAGGAAAAACCAATCTATTGTCCCAATCTATTACCCCAGGAAATCGGCAGCACACTTTCTCATAGACGTGTGCTCATCCTCCAGATTGGCTCCTGAATTTCAAGTACCTGCTAAATATAGCAAGAAAGAGGCAAAGACCCACATAGCCCGCAAACTGAGTGGATTTTGATTCAATTCAGTTCTCCAAGGATAATACATCTCTGTTCTTGAGTCACTTCACACATTTGCTTTTAGAGTTGAAGTTTTAATCTACAAATTAAACAGAAATTGTGGATAATGAACATATGAAATAACTAGTTAAAACATAGTGCTTCCTTCTGTGACATAACATGACTGCTCGTGGATCCCCTACCCTAGTCAAAGCATATAACCCCACTTACTGGCACATAAACTCCCCCAGAAAGATGCTTTTTAAAAAACATTCATCTCTAATTTTTTCCGCAAGTAAT
This sequence comes from Galagoides demidoff, assembly GCA_963574575.1. NCBI lineage: Eukaryota > Metazoa > Chordata > Mammalia > Primates > Galagidae > Galagoides > Galagoides demidoff. The sequence goes on along the minus strand of CAUYQV010145206.1, from coordinate 5,629 downwards.
ACGCAATCTCAAGGTATCGGTGAAAGTCTACCTTGCTTCTTTTTATCCAGTTTCCCATCACCACCACCGTTACCACTAACCAAGCAAACACTAATGCATATCCCTATGGATCCAGAAGTTCTGTATCTCACCATAGAACTATGCAATTTTTAATTTATATAATTGCTAGCACACTCTATCCCAGGGCTTGTGTTTCTTTTCCTTTATGCTGTAGGATTATTCTGTACAGATATGGGAAGAGCTTCCTCATTCTGTAAAAAGGTAACTCTTTCTGGGGCCACTTCTTGTCTTAACAAGAACCGTGTGAAAACACCTTAACTGAGTTCTCTCATTTATAAAAGTCTGTCTTCCTGTTTCTGTGCTAGATTCTTCAAATTGTTCCCCAACCACACATCAAAGTTCTGAACCTACTCTTATCTTCTCCCCTATACTCCAACAGCCACTTTGGACCTGGGCCATTGTCTGTGCTTGCTTCTGATGACCACCTAAGTATCCAAATCTTAGACCTTCTGATCTCTGCCTAAATCTGACCCTTATCAACCAGGAGTGTTCTTTTGAATTACATGGCTTCTTGGTAATCGCTGAGTTTATTATGTCCATTCTCTGGCCCAGACTGTTCCCTGTGTTTCAAAACGATTAATTATAAATACCAGCTACAATTCAGCACTTCTTATCTCAGTTGTTGATTCCAGGGAAAATGCTAAATTATATGTGTGCCTTTCTTCATTAACTCACAATAATCATCTGTTTTGTTTGTTTGTTTAATGCCATTGTTGACGTTAAGGATGAGTCTTTTCTCTCACATACTTAAGTTTTCGGTTTAAATTCCCATAGCCAAGTCCCTTTGCTCAGTATGAAAATATTGCATAGGGAATATATTAGTTAGGGTTCTCCAGAGAAATAGAACCAATGTGTTCTTTGATATATATATGCATGTGTGTGTGTGTGCATTTATAGTGTGGTGTATATAGTGTGTGTATGTATGTGTATATATTTATTTATAGTGTGTGCATATATGGTGTGTATATGTGTGTGTGTGTGTAATATGTGTGAGGTTAGACAATTAAATTCACAAACTCATTCTAGAAAAAAGGCTATATACCTCATGCTGAATATCACTACGGTCACCTTCAAAGTACTCCTCTTGGGACGCTATGCTCTAACACCAGTGCCTAGTCCACCCTTCAAAGCACTTTTTCCAGGATGAGTTCACAAACTTAATTGTTAGACTTCATATGATGACAAGTCTGATAACCATTCCAGAAAAAGAGTTACAAAATTGCTTTAAAGGTATTTAGCACTTTTTCTAGCATGAGTTTGTGAACTTAATTGTCCAACCTCATTTTTTATACTGGTTCTGTTTCTGTGGCATGTGTGTGGAGAAAGAGAGAAATTATAAGAAAATGGCTCATGTGATGATCGAAGCTGAACAGTTCCATAAATTGTTGTTTATAAACTGGGGGCCCAGGAAAACCAGTGGTGTAATTTTAGTCCAGGTCTGAAGGCCTGGGAGCTGAGGTAGGCAATGATGTACTTCCCAGTCTAAGGACAGAGAAGACCAATATCCCAGGTCAAACAGGCAGGTGGAAAGCATATAAAACTTCCCTTCCTCTTTTTGTTCTATGCAGACCCTCAATGAATTGAACGATACCCTCCCACACTAGGGAGGGCAATCTGCTTTATTAAATCCACCAATTCAAATTTTAAATGCTCATCTTATGTAAAAAATAGTCCTCATGTCTAGGATTCACAGACACACCCAGGACCAATGCTTAATCTGGGTACTGTGTAGCCCAGCCAAGTTGACACGCAAAATTAACTGTCACAGACAGTCATGTCTATGACTACTCTCTTTTACAGCTTTTTTTTTCCTTTTAGACATACGCCTTCCAAAAGTTCTCAGCATCTCTTAGATACTTTCTGACATCCTCTACAACTCAGAAATGATGTCAAAATCAGCAGCCATTTGTTCCAGGACCCTGAGTCTACCTGCCTACTAAATAATTCTATCTTCCTATTCTTCATAGAAGAAAAAGAAAAAAAAGGTGGTCTTTATCCTTTGTTTTCTTTCAACACTGTAATATTACCTATCAGCTAACTTATAGGTCTGCTTAGCCTTGAGGTAGCCTTAGGATACTAACAGATGTTTAAAGGTACACCAAAACTACAAAAGAACAGAAATCATTATAGTCTCTCTGTTGCTTCTCTTGGTTAATAGTAGCGCAATGTTCCAGGTCACTAAAGATGAGAAATGGATAAACACCTTCAATGCCTCTAAATCTCCCACCCCAACATGAGATCAGACTTCTCAATATCTTTGAGATCCAAGACAGTGTCTACTCCATGGACACATACCAGGCTCAAATTCTCTGTACCTCTACTATTTCTTCTCTTCAATCCACCTTCCAGGTAGGGCCTTTGGAAAGACAAATATCTACTTTCCCCTGTACTTCTTATTTTCCTGTCTAAAAGGAAGGTCACCCATTTGATGAGTCAGGAGCCACCCATGTCCTTGGGCTGCACATGCAAGGTCACTGTGGATTAATCATCACACCCATAGCTTTTTGTTATGTTTTGTTTTTGTGTTCTATGTTATGGCTTTTTTGTTCTGTTTTGTTTTCTCCTTTTATGGAACAGGAATAAAAGAGCAGCCCAAGCATTTTCCCACATGGAAGAAATCAAGTTATCCAGTTTTCATGTTCTTCTCTTGCTATATATTTCAGTCCACTAATCTCAAATTTGTTGCCCTTGTCCTTCCTTGAGGCAATTTGAAGTACAATGCCAGGTTAGACTTTGGGCTTAGAGAAAGAAAAGATGCTTTTAGGCTTCTGGTCTACATGACATGTCCAGATCCCACTTTACCAGAGTTCTTGGCATTAAGAAATTGAAGAATAAATTCCAACCAATAAAAAAATATTTATTTTTAAGCCTTTCTTTACTTTTGACACCAAACATGAGCATTTCCCTTGGCAACCTTATAAGATGACTGGCTATGGTCTTGTTAAAATTTGGATACCAAACCACCAGCCTTAATAGTCCCACACATCACAAAAGGCCTGGTCCTAAAGTTTATGTTCAATTTATATTCAGTTATGCCTTCTGTGAATGATCTGATGTCTTGCTTGCCTTTATCAGGAACTACATATGCTTAAGTCTATAGAATATCATTCAAGACTATCCAATATCTAAGATAAAATCTCCCTTTCCAGTTTCTTCATTCTTCAAGTCCTTACCCATGAGTCCACTGTCATGAACTTCCTAGATGTATGTTTTTCATGTCTTCATGTGTAGTTGATACTATGTCTTCTCCCCCAAAACTTTCCCTCAATCCTTGGCCTCTGTTTGCTGTACTTATTTATTCCAAATTTATCCCCTGGGCATCCTCTATGCAGCAGCCTCTGAACCAAGTCTCATGGAGGTTTGAGGCAAACAAGATGTACAATGTCCGACCACTTCTAGAAATCCTATCAGATCCTTCCAGCTAGTAAGACCATCTCCTTTCCTTATATACTAGTCTTACAGTGTTTATCATGCCTTGGCTGCAGACATGTACACATGGTCCCTATGTACTCACTAAATGATAAGCTTTGGGTAGAAATACTAGTTTTATTCATCCCTGAATTCATCCAGTACCTTGAAAAGAAGTATATTTATCGGTGGTTTTCATAGAATTAGTTCATTATACTATTATCACCTGGAAAAGTGAACCTGGGGTCTAGAGTTGATGGCTAATTTGTAACATGGGGTGTCCATAAAGTTTGTGTATGATTCATAATGTAAAACTATTTTAAGTTGTACATGAGTTTTATGGCCACCTTGTATTAACCAACATTTTACTCCACTTATTTATTTTAGAAAAGAAGCACCATTCCTAGAAGTACTGTGATGCCAGGTTAATACGTGGAGTGGACAGAGCAAGCGCCTATCCTAACTCCCTGCTCCAAAAATCCATTTAATGTATTGTTCTCAGATAGAGGGTGTGTCAGATATTAAACTAATAAGACCAGATACTATGCTTGATCTTAGCCAAAAGGCCGAGAAGCAATTGTGTTCCAGTCATCTCGCTTACATTAATCTGATCTGATTTTTCCTCACAACGGTTCTATAAGATAGGTGTTATTCAACTAGACTGGTAAGGAAACTTGAACTAATAGATGCAAAATAACTTTCCCAAGGTCATGTAGTCATTGCTCATCATGGAAGGATGGATAGGAACATTATGCTCCCAGAATGCGTTCTAGCTTATTTCTCCTGCAATTTCTTAGAAAGGTAGAGATCCAGAGGCATACTAGGCAAACCAGCTACATTGTTAGAAGTGGGAATACCCCTGAAAAAAAGGATAAATAAATAAAACAAAATTACTGAGTACAAAGAGCCTTTAACGAGGATTCAAAGGACGTTAGGGTTTGCCCTGGCTTTGTCAATTATGAAGTGGGTAATTTTAGATAAGTGACCCCATTATCCTAATTTTTCTCATCTGAAAATGGGATAATAAAGCCTACTTTGTAGGGAAGATGTAATGAGAAACAAAACAAGACAGTGTTCGAGATTAGCAGATCATTGTATAAATTAAAGAAAGTGTTGTTTCACAGTCTCATGGCAAAACTGACTCTGGCTGGTAGTTCATAGACAAGGAGTCTGTTCAGAAGTCCTAGTGAGAAATCTCTAGTGACAGAAGTTTTGGGCAAAGTCTGCAGTCACTTCTACAATCTGCAAGGAGTTCAGCGTTTACTATGTTGAGATAGCAGAAGAGCAGGAAAACCGGTTCTATTTAGCTCCAAAGTTAAAAGACTTTTTCTCCTCATTTTTAGTACTAATTAAGAACTTGTTCCAGCAAATAAAATGATTTTAATCTATGTTTAAAATCCAAGTTGATATTTTGTTCTTTTTTTAACTTGCAAGACTTGGGAATCACAGGCCAGAGCTGACAACATTCAATATTCTAAGTAAGGATCTTGACAGGGGATGGGGAAGTTTCCTCGGCAACTAATTTTGGTTCTTTATACTGAAGCTGAATCGCTCTAGCTGTAGCCCCCCTGTTCCTCTGGCTTGTTTTGGGATGGAACAGCTGGCCTGCCATCTCCATATAATATCCATTCCTGGATGTATTAAATCGTCACACATATTATCTGTGTTACGAATTCTGAAAAGTAGCAGGCTCTTAGCATTACCAACAGTCATTTTTCAGTCCTGTGCAAAATATACCCCGGGGACCTCTTAGCAGATGTTTGGTAAAATTATTGAAAGAAACAAGAAAAAAGGCTTTCCCCCTGTTTTGAATCCACAGTGAGTATATCATTCAAAAACAGCCACAAGGCATCTCAAGGTCTCTAAAAATTAGAAATATGTTCCTTTCGTGAGTAGCCTTGTCCAAGTAAAATGACACACCACAATTAAATTCCAAACAAATATGCCATTTTGCACAGAGAACATGTCCGTATCATAATAGTTATATATTTTACATGTTAAAATTTTGTTTTAGAGTTAAAACGATAGCTTATATATTTTTATGGCTAGAAAAACAAGCAATATACAGAACAAAAATTTTATATATTTCTACCTCTAATGTAACCACCCATATTGACAAGCAAAGAAAGAGAGAAGAAAGAAGGAAAAGAAAAGGAGGGAA
>CAUYQV010145200.1:0-18744 GCA_963574575.1 Galagoides demidoff | reverse complement strand
ATCACAAAAGCACATAGATGGAGTTTAAGAAAGAAAAAAATCTCATTAAATGGATTTGAATTCTTAAATCTGATGCATTTCAAATCCCACTCAGATCTTAGCTGAAAACGATTTTAATGAAGCTTGCATAAATCAGAGTGGCATTATATGGTCTAATAGTTAACTAATCCTTAATTGTGCAGTACTTTGAAATTTAATGACCATTATAGGGAATTCTAACAGGATTAGAATGAACCAAGGAAAATCACTGCAGAAGAATGAATTATAAAAATGCACATCACTAACGGCAAAGGTGATATTTTGTTGCCAGCATTTTTCGGTAAAATTAAAATTGGGTCTATTGTTCAATTGTTTTGTTATTTTCTTTTCCTGCTTTTCCTATTGTTTGTTGACTAGAATTGTCATTTGTTGACGCATGGAACAATAGGTAAAAATTAATCAAGATTCATTTACATACAAACACAGGAAACAAAGCGGGGGTCATTAGTACAGTTTGGTGTCCTGGCACAAAGGCCTTTCACAGGCTGAAGAAGAAAACCTGAGAAGCATATAAAACAACAGTAAACACCAAAGAGAGTTTCATCATTCATTTCTTATTATATATTATTTAAAGTTGATCAAAATACTTCAAAATTTATTCAGTAAGATTTATAAATCATTTATGAGCCACTCAGAGACCAAGCAGCTGTTTTATACATATCTAAATTCTTTTTAAATACATGCTATTTCTATAGAACAACCAGAATAAGTATTGTACTTTTTTCCCAATTTGGGGATGAGCAAATAAACACTCAAAATATTCAAGCAACAATCTCAAATGTCAACCACTTATTTGTAGCATATTATGGAATAGTGGTATTAAGCCAGGTGTCTTAACTAATATTTCAATGGCCATTTTATTATAGGTATGTAAATACCATAAAGGTGTCAGAACATTTTAAAAAGTACTCCCCTAAAGAAATTATCTTTGCATGTTGAGTAACTATATTTACCATGCCCAAAATAGAAGTACATCATAGAACAAAGAGAAAGAATCTTTTAAATCTTGGAGACCAGAGCACAGACGATATACATATGCATTGCTGTACATGGGAACAAGATTGTCCTCAGTCTGGAAATACAACGAACAGCCTAATGAAGTATTCTTTGTATGTATGAAGAAATATCTTTCAATCAGTGACCAACATCAACGCAAAGGACAGAATCAGATTGGCACTATTGTTTTCTGAGGGTAACACAGCTGTCACAACAAGCCTGCATCCCCATAATGGTTCCTCCCTTCCTGTAGATTTCCTGTAGAATCTACAGAATAGAATCTGTATAGGATAAAGTCATCAACCGTAACACCCCACTGAGTCCTTCTGTTCTGAATTCACACTCTCCAAGCAAGAAGCAATTATTAATCTGACATCCTAACAGATGTGCTTTTAAAAGAAAAAGTTTTGCTCAATCAAAAAAAATTCCATTTACTTAGGAAGAGTAGTCAATTTTTTATAAGTTAACATGCTATAGTCCTAGGGTGTGCATTAGTTCAGTTGAGCTGAGTCACAATCTGATCCATTTTTGTTGAAGTGACATAGTTGACCCTCTAGACCTTCAGAAGTAGGGATCTATCAGGCTCTCACTGGGCTTCTGTGTTAAGCACACCTATACACATACCAATGTTCCTCTTTTTAAAATGTAAGGATTGGTCTAGAAAAGCCACTATTTGTGCAGATTTTCCAGAAAATACTTCTTCAGACTGGACTATGTACACCTCTGTTTCTATGTCGTTATTCTTGGCCATGACTGGTTTGGGTCTATGGAATGTGGTAGGATATGGACGGAGACTTTAAACATTCATGTAATTCAATGTGTTCTCTTGGGCTGCTGTTGTCCTCCACAAGAATAAATCTCAGGTGGCCACTGAAACTGCAGGTGGGATCGCAGAATGAAATACGGACTGGCAATAAATCTTACCTGTAGCCTGGAGGCAAGTTCAGTGGACTCAGACTATATTAGTTTTGCTTAGCCCCCCGAGCAAGAAAAATGCCTATGTTTTGTTGTAAGCCTCTGAGATTTCAGTATTTCCGTTAATACATATTAGAGCATAGATATGTGACTATCATACCCTGATGTCTGTTGTAGGTTTTTGGCCTTTCTACTTTTCTTGATTTGATCCCTTGCCATTTGCATTCCATTTCTGCTCCGATCTGACTCCTGGGATCAATGTCATTCATTCATTCATTCATCAGAATGTCTGTTTATAGCCCCTGGTTTTGTTGGATTTTTTTTTTTAATCTCAGAGTTCTCATTATTTAGATCCCAGCTTCTACTAGTAAACTAGTTTCTCCATGGTTCTTAGATCACCTGCATGGCCTCTGATTGGGATCCTTTGCCTTATTTTGTTTGTAGAAACGCAAACTCAATGTTGCCTCCTGGCTGGGGTTCCAGTAGGTTCCCTCTGCAATACAATGAGCAATGGGGAAGGCTTGGACTTTAATGGCCCTTCATTGTGAATTCAGAAAGTCAGGGTACTTTGTGATGCTTGAGGCCGAAAGTGTCCCGTGAGTCTTGTCAGTCCAAATTGTGATGTTGGTGGCAAAAGACAAAGTCAGAAACCAGAAGATTCCAAAGTCCTAAAATGTTATCTGGGAAGATGGAAGGGAAAGCATGTGAAGTACAACTACTCACAGCTCAGATGTCCTTGTGCTTCTGTTAAGTGCAGGCAGTCTTTGGAAAAGCTCGATTTCTATAACACAAAAGACTGAATTTATGGAACAGGTACTGAAAGGAGCCACCTGTCCCCTGTATGCCTCTGCTTCCAAGCCCACCACCATCATTCCACATTCACTCCTCCACCACTTATTCTCCCTAAACCTGTCCCCTACCTGTCTAGGTTGGTCACTTAGTGGACCCTGAGCTTGGCCTGTGAGGCTGCAATTGCTTTCCATTACCTGTCATAGGTGCCATGCGGCTATAATTCACTGTGTACAGTCATCCTTGGACAGGATGGAAAAGGAGTTCTTCAGTGGCCTTCCTCAGTCAAAGACACCCTCTTTTCTACCCCCTGGTCAAGCCACACCTGAAGGAATCAGAATCAACAGGGCTAGGGGCCCTCACCAAGAGAGTCTCACCTTACTTTATCTGCTGGATGTTCCATATACCCCATGTGACAGGATGACATTTATAGTTTTCAGTTCAGTGGTACTCTTTACAGGATGATATGATGATAGCTGTCTTTCCTAGGGAAAGGGGACCTCTATTCATCTGAGTCTAAGGTTTCAAAGTTAAGAAACACAAATTCCATACATTAAATATTAGTAGTTTTTAAGAGGAACCAATCCTACCTTCACCACTTAGACCGCACGTCCGTGCTTTCAGTTCATGAGGCCTGCATAAAATACGTGCCTTCAGTGTGAGCCAGCGCGTCCCGGAACACATCACCCAGCCCTTCGGTGTATTTCCTAGCTGTCTATTTTCTAGTTATTTGGAATATATTATGACCATGCTTGTTGCTATCTTGTTATGAGAGGGATCCTTGGCTTTGAGATAGTGCTGAGTGGGACTGTACATAATAGTAGGTCATGTTTTCTCTAAGTCTTCAGATGAGACTATGGTAGAGGCAGTGAGAATAGGTAGGCAAAACTTATCAGACTTGGGAGTGATAGCCTGTGTTTCAGATTCTGCCATTCAGAGTTTTACCTGCCAGCTCTCCACCCGGCATTGTTGTGTAGATTCATGACAGACGTAGTGCTAGTGCGAGGTAGGTGGTCTCCTGGAGTTGGAAAGAGCAGAGTCAGGGGATCTCTCAGTAAGGGAGCAGTCTGCATCCCACTCTTGGCTTCAGAAGGTGCTTGTTTGTTCTGCTGGCTGCACAGTGGATTGCGAGGACATGGAGGGAGTGCTCCCTGGGTATTCTTCTCATGTGATGTTGTCTGTTGTGGAGTTCATGTGTGATGTGATCTTGCAGGCTGGAAAGTGGCCAGGAAAACAAAAATCTGTATTTGTCTATACTAAACAGATCTCTTCTCAACATGCATTTTTCACTATGACAGCTCTGCGGCTTTCAGGCAAGGAGGTTGCCCCAACAATCCTTCATAACATCCTTAGTACCCTGGCCCCCTCTGTACTTTATTCTACAATAACTTTCATATCTTTCCACAGGACATAAAAGACACGCTGGTAAATGCCACAATCTAGTAGTAAGGAATAAAGTCTCTTTTAGAAAAGACAAAAGATGCTCTCCTGTGCTCACCTGATTCTTTCTAACCAGCTCACATGGACTTGCTGACCCCTGTGGGATGGAAGGGTTGAGAAAATTGGCAAGAATGAGTATGGGTGTTGCAGGCCAGACATCACCTCCCACGGTCCTGTAAAAGGAGTGGGAAGCATCAGTGATAGCCCTGGTGTTTTCATTATCCCATCCACCATGGCTCACACTCACTCAGCTCTGGGATTTCCACTGCCTGTGATATCCTTCTTCTCACAGTAAGATGTATATGCATACGTGATGGTTAACTTCATGTGTTAAGTGGATTAAAGAATAACCCACACATCTGGGAAAGCATTGCCTCTGGGATGTCTAAAAGGGTGTTTCCTAAAGAGACTGACACTTGAATTAGTGGGCTGAATATGGAAAATATACCATCACCTCATGTGGGTGGGCACCATCCAGCATCTAATTGGCCAAGGGGCAGGATTAGAGCAAAAAGGCAGAGGAAAAGTGAGGTTTCCCTTTCTGCCTCCCTCCCTCCCTTCCCATCTTGTATCTTTCATCAGGGTCACCCATATTCTTTCCTTGGACACAGAACTTCAGTTTCACTAGTCTACAAACTCAAAGCTGGAGCTCCAGTAGACTCCTAATTTCTCCAGGTTGTAGAGGGTATATGGTGAGACCTCAGCCTCCATAATTACATGAGCCAATTGCCTTGACAAATCCTATGTCATAGGTAGATAGATGGATAGATATAGGTATATCATATATATGTATTTTTATATATATATATATATATACAGTATGTATATATACACACACTATTGGTTCTCTCTCTCCTTTTTTGTTTTTTTGAGAACTTGAAAAATATGGCATGTTTCACAAAACTGTATTTATTCTTAATATGAGTGATGCATTCAATCTCCATTTGATTCTATTTAATTCTGTTGTGTCCTAATCAATAAGTAAGAAAAAACAAGTGAAACAAAAAACCTCACCAAAAACAACACTCAAAACTTGTCTTAATATTGTTCAGTCGATTTTCTGGCACCCACTGATGGATCGCAATCTGAATGTGGAGAAACTTTGAAAATGGTTTCCTATTTTACCATGACTAGTTGTTTTTGGTGCTGTCACAAAACAACTAGTAAATAAAGAAACTTGGTTTCAAATCTAAAGGCTTCTTAATGGCCTGTGTATTCTAGGAAATACCCCTAGCTTCCCCTTCCCAAGAGCAAATGAACTTCAGGTTTGGCCCAGAACATGGTAGACTACATGGGAGCCTACCTTAGGAAAAAGTTAGAAGGATTGGTTTCATATTTGCAAAACATTATCCTCATTATAGAACCTTCTATTACTCAGTATCTCAGTGGAGAAGAGTGATAAATAAATTAACATGTGCCAAATGTCAAATCACAACTCTTTCTTCCTTCCTTTCTTTCACTCATCTTTTCTCCCTTCTTCCCTCCCTTTTCTCTGTTTCTCTCTCTCTCTATCTGTATCTGTATCTGTATCTCTATCTCGCTCTCATTTTTTTTTATTGCCCACTAAGAATCCCTCTTCTCATCTAACAGATCTCTGGATTTAGACCTAATTGTAGTCAACAGTAGAGGAGGATATGCCGTTAGTGAATAGTAGGTCTAGTGTCCCTCATTATCTGTTGGGATTTGGTTCCAAGACCTGTGGCCACCAAAATCCTCACGTACTCAAGTCCTGCAGTTGGCCCTATAGAACTCTCAGATGTGAACATTCTGTACTCTACGCAGGCAGCTTTCACATCCCATGAATGCTGTATTTTGGATCCACCATTGGATGAGGATATGGAACCCAAATATATAAAGAGCCAACTGTATTTATTGAAAACTACCTGTTTATAAGTGGAACCTTGCAGTCAAACCATGTCAGTCAAAGGTCAACTGTACTTTCTTCACCTCCATCTAAAATACAGACTTTAAGGGGGAAAAAATAAATATCTGGAATGTGTCAGAGAACAATGTAAAAACTCATCATGGTTTGTTTGGTGTATCCAAGGATGGGGTGACATCTTGCAGGTCACAGAGAGCTTCCTCCCTAGATAATTTTTGCTTTCCATGTCCCCATAACTCCTACCCCACCATATGCACAGGGGTAGCCATTGTTAAGTGGCCACATTAGAAGGCACTTGTGATTAGTGGGGGGATTCTAAAATTATTATTATTTATGTTCTAAAAAATGTTCGTGAAGTCGACTCTGCATCAGATCAGGCCAGACATATTACTCCAATGGTGCATAGTGGTCCAAGTAACTGAAAAGGTTTACTAAGATGTACCAGCCAACATACTGTTTCTCATAACCTAGAAAATGTAAAACCATTTCAATGGAAAATAACAGAACAATCCAGTCCATGATGTGCTATAGATGGAACTCTTTACACACTGTAAAAAGATGTAATGAAATGAATAAGTGAATGAACAAATAAATAGACATATAAATTATTGTCTTTTAAAATAGGGATTGGTTTGTTAAAATAAACATTGTGTTGCACAGTGCAGGAAATGTTAGAGCCTTTCAGATGCATTGTAAATATCCAACAAGTGTTAAAATATTCAGATTCTTTAATGCTGTTGACCATCTAGTTTTTGATATAAGTGATCTTGGAACATACTCTGGAGATCAGTGATAGAGACACAAGAATATGTCCTATGGCCCAAATCAGAACTCTGTAGTGAAGTGAAACGCTGTATCTTTAGCTTTGTACAAAATGGGGGTAAGAAATTTAGATTAGATTTAGATAAAGTTTAGATTACCTAAACTTGATTTTTAAAAAACTATTAATACATTTAATTGTAGCAATACTAGGAAATGTACATAATGCATTTTCTCTTATCCAGTATAAAATATTTATATTTTCCTTACTTTTCTATATCTCTCAAATATAATAAGCTCTCTTAGTTTTAAAAATAATTAATCTTTTCCCAGTTTATAAGCAAATTTCATTATTGAATGCTAATTTTCAAACATGCAGATAAAATATTTTCTGATGAGTCTGTTCCTATAATTATTTGCAGGATAATCTTTCATTTAAATATTAGCAAATTGTTGACAATCACTTTTGCATACAAATGAACTGTTCATTGACAATTCCCTGTGGCTGTGTTCTTAGCAGAAGTTTTAAAGTAAATAATGCTGGCTTATGAGCTGACAGGTCTGCTGTTGAAATACTTCCATTTTCTATCCGCCAGCCGTCCTCTCTGAGAAACAAGATGTAATGAATCCCAGGAAGAGGATTATATAGTGCCACCTATTCCATTAGGATATTTTATTTCTAAGCTTGAGAGTAGTCAGTAGTGAGCTTAAATATTCTATCACTGAGCTTTTCATTAGAATGTTTTTTGTTATTCATTCTAACCTGCAGAGATTCAAAATGTATTTCTAATCTAATTTAATGAAAAAAAAAAAAACCAGAATACCAAAGGCAATAGCAGCTACTATGTTTTTTTCTTTTTTCTTTTATTTAATAGTATCTTTCTTCCAGGAAGAAAAATGGTTATTAACATTGAGTTGAATGTGTACCATAGGGAGAAAGCAACGAAAGAATATCCCTAACTGTTGGTAAATGAAATAACATCCATTCATTTTGTTGTCAGTAAAATCTTTTTGAGTGCCTACTACATGTACATTACTGTGTAATATATATAGATACAGAATAATTATTTTGTTTAAATAAACATATTCATGTATGGACATATACACATATCTGTCATTATCCATATATTCCTGAAATTAAGCCCAGAATGTAGTTGGTGCTTAAGAATTGGAATGCTTTTTCCCTAGCTCCATATTGTGCTGAGATCTGGGATAAAACAGGTCACTGGAGCTGTCTGACCCCAGTGATAGTTGAGGCAACTCCATGAAAACATTAAGTGGTAACAGAAAAGACTTTGGACCATTAGTTGCACAATATTTTAAGCTGGTAGAATTAGGGGATTAAGATGTGGTCAGCCCATTGGGAGAATGGTAAGACCTGGGCATTGTTTTGCTACCAAGAGGAACTGAGTACTTTTCTTCTTTTTTATTAAGCACAATAGTATTTTTGATTATCATAACTCCTCAAAAGAAAAACACTTTCAAAGCAGACCATCCTGACAGTGCATAGCAATAATTACCCTTTCCGTTTCCTTGCTCAAGGACTGTAGCTCTAATAATATTTTGACCTACCCTAAAATCTTGTGAGGTTTTCCCTCTGGTCCTTCCTTGCCTTCATGTTCTATTTGAATGCAAGGGCTCCTCACACAAATCATTCTCACAGGTGCTACTTCAATCCACTTGCCCCTTTCTTCTTTCTTCACAAAAATTCATTTCTAGATAAAATAAACCTCTATGTGCTTATAAGAGAATAGCTGGACATCACTGGAGAAAATCACACAGCCTGAAGATTGCATTTGCTTTAATTTTATGATTTCACACTTCCAAGGGCTTGTTGAGCTGCCCAGAATACATATCACTCTCCTTTCACAATCTTGCTCTCTACACTTTGAGATGACTATTTCACTCCTCTTTCCCTCCAAAGCTTCTTGCAGAAATTCACCTCTTCACACTCAACTATTGATGTAACTCTACTTTGGAAACCAAAAGAAATTCCAGAAAACCACCTCATTTTTGGTTGAGCTAGCGGTTATGTCAATAAAAAACAGATAAAAAATTTTGGCATCTGCCATAAGTGGAATGGATATAAACACGGAAATTCCTTCTATACATTATTTTAGAAAATTCTTTTATTTACACTTGAGTCATTTTATTAAATATCACCTAAACTAATACTTGAGTTTTATATATATTTTAGTTTGCGAGATTAGCAACAAATCGCAATTGTTAACATGTGTGTGCAGGTCTGTGAAAACGTGATGTCCATCTTCACTGCCAAGTTCTGGGGGCAGCGAGAGTAGAGACAATTCATTTGTTTATTCATCTTACAAGAATAAATAGTTAATGTCCATGGAGTACCTATACTATTTCATAGTTTTTGTTTATCTAGATTTTGATATTTCAGGTATAATTGTAACAAGTAAAATTATCATCTTAGGGAACCTTATAATCTGTAGAAGGGGATATATGATTAAGTTACAAATATATGTTTATAGCTACATTTATGTATACATATTTTGATAAATACTATGATGAAACAGAAAACAGAGTCAAGGGAGGCTAAGGAGCTACAGGGATGGGTAATAATTTTACAGAGAATAGTCAGCAGTGGCCTTACCAAGTGCTGCATTTGATCAGATATTCAAAGTAACAGAGGTAACAAGCTCAGTAAATACAAGACCTGTGCAGAAGTGTGTAAGGGCACTGATGAGAAAGCATGGTGCATGTGCTTGAAAGAGGTCAGGTCAGCAGAGTTCTCCACGGTGAGCCAGATTCCAGTCAAAGCAAGAAGGGCAGCAAAACATAGGAACAATGCTGAGGTATCAGGTAACATGCTGGTGTCCAAAAGGTAGAGCAGAGTGTTTAGGAGGGCAGTAACATACAGAAGAATGATCATTCTACAAACGTACAGGCTGATAAGAGAATACTAGGCTTATCAAATTTATATAAGCAATTGACTTCAATGGCAGTAAAGTCCACAATAGGACTCTGGTGGCTTAAGGTCTGAATGTTAGTAAGAAAGCAAAGTAGAAAACAGAGGGGAAAACAGAGTCCTGGAGGCTCTTCTTCCATTGTTCTGAAAATGCTGCCATATGGAAGTAGGGGAAGTCGCTCCCAAGGTCACATAGAAGCTCTGTGTGTGTGTGTGTGTGTGTATTATATATAATACATATACATGTGTATGTGTATTATATAATAAATGTACACACATATATATGTGTATATATAATACATATATATATATATACACACACACACACACACAAATATAAGAGATTTGTAAGGCATTGTTTCAGTCAATTATGGCAACTAAATTTCCCGTGATCTGCCTTCTGCAAGCTGGAGCCTCCAGTAGCATAGTTTCAATCCAAGCCCAAAGGCCTGAAAACCAGAAGAGTCAGTGGTATAAGTCTCAGTTATAGTCCAAAGGCCTGAGAACCAGGACAAGATGGCTACGCCAACTCAGGGAGAGAGAGTGCCTTTACCCTGCCTCTAATGTTTTGTTTTATATGGGCTCTCAATGAATTGAATAATGCCTTTTGGTGCTGGTGACAGTGATTTTCGTTACTCAGTCTGAGGGTTCAAACAATAATGTCTTCTGGAAACACCCTCATAGACACATCAAGAAACAATTTTTATCAGCTCTCTGGGCATTCCTTAACCCTCTGAAGTTGTTCATGGAATTATAATACTTTTGTATCTCCTATGCCTCATTCTATAGTTTCTAACATGTAAAATTCATTTAATAAATACTTATAAAATGAACAAATAAATTAATAAATAGGCAAAGGACAATTAAATATTCAAGAATCTTTTGTCTAATCATTGTTTTTGATATTCAATCTTAATTTAAGATCTTTTATGATATATAATCTTTTATGATGATCTTTTCACAAAAGTAAAACTATCACTCTCCCTGTTGGTATGTTTGCTTCATTCATATTTATTCAGCTACATTTGAGGGTCCATTAAGGGGCTACTGACTGACTGAACTTGAAAGATTTCACAGGAGCAAAGATCACTTTTATCTTGGAATACAATATAGAGTTTATTAGTCCTCTGTGTTGCTTTAGATTACTAAATGATTTGGGAATGAAGTGTATAATATATAACCAGTCAGTATCATTTCTTGATCTGGTTACTTTGGGAGATTGTTTACACCTTCTGATTTCTCTTGTTAAGAGAGTGCTTTCAGAGGCAATTCCAATGTAGGAAGCCAAGGGCAGGTGTTCCAATGTCCATTATCAAGGGAGCTGGACCAAGTAATTAGTCCCAGTTTCTACCATGGCAACCCCAGGCCAGTTGGACTCTAGTCTCATTACTAACAATAGAGTCATGAATTTCCTGGTAATCAAGGTTTTGGAAGCTCATCAATTGTCTGTATTATGGCCATTGTCTTTGATATTTATTTGTTTTGCTGGGGTTCTTTCTTTTGTCATGATCACTGCCACCTTTCAAGACTACAATACTCTTCAAAAATTAAACAGTGATAAATGTTTTAAGGACAAAGAGGAAAGCTATTTAGAGCTGACACAATTTTTTTTCTTGTTTCTCTAAAGCTTGTTTACCAGGCAATGGAAAAGCTACAATTACTTTAACTTGATGGTGGGTTTTCGCACCCGTTGCTGAATACACAATTACTGTTGGCCTCAGCAATGAGTTTGAAAAGGGCGACACAAAAATGTAATCAACTTGGTGTCTTTGTCAGACAAAAGAAGAATGATTCAGGAAAATCAGAAAGGTTCAGAGGGCAGAAGGAATGGTTGCAGAGAAAACCTCCTTCTGGGAATACTAGGCTGAAAATTTAAATATTTTCAGACCTACCTTCTGGTCCGTATTATTGAAGAGTTGATCAATTTTCAAACGTTTATACTCAGATCTGGTCATCCTAACATTGATCAGTTTTCAATGATTGCATCCTAACATTAGATTTTTAACATCTCAGTGAGAAAAACAATAGGATTTGATTGGGTTCTAATTATGAACTTACTTGGCTGGGGTATAGTCTAGAAAGCAGTACTAACTAGGATTTCCCAGTGGTGAGAGGAATGTGTAAGATCTCAGGGCTACTTTAGCTTAGAGAAACTTTAAATATTTTATTTTTCTTTGAAACCTGAGATATATTAATCACCAAAAACCATCATAAAATTATTTGAAATGAAATGAAAACATATGGTATAAAATAGTGTAATGTAACATGAGAACATAATATTAGGCAATCATGTTTTTGTAGGGAATCAGAATGATATAAACAGAAAATAATTCTAGCTTCAAAGCCAGGTGAGAGCAAGGCTTGACTACACCAGCCATGTGGCTCTGCATAGCCACTTCACTTCATTGAGCACGAGTTCCCTCTTCACTAAGTTGACCTAATATTTTATTTTGCAGAATTGCAAGAATTATGGGGAAAAATGTAAAAGGTCCAGCAGGTAGTGTGTGGTAAATAATAGGCCAAAAGATGGCAACTGGGCAAATACATATAATAATCATTATTGAACCAAAAGCACATTTTTATTGATGTTTCTAGAATTTTAGTATGAATTACACTGCATATTCAAGTTGATGAATAGTGTAAGATTTTTCCTTTTGGTTACATAGACAAGGAAAGAAATTGGAAGGGATGACCTCTGACACTCTATCCTTTGGGTTGTCATCTCTCTCTACTCATTGCCTCACTTTTGTCCCTTTACCTAGAATGTCCCTTACTCTTTTTACTACTTTGCTAACTCCTATTCATTTTCCAGGTCATGGTAGTTTTACAAGAAAACAAACATACGAGACACACTACTACTTGTGAATGCCTGACTATGTAAGAAGAATGGAGATTGCCTGTAGCAGGGACCTACATCTTGGAGAAGTTACTATGAGCAATACCAAAAGGTCTCACCGTTCCCTGTGGCTTGACCAGAATTTAGACAGGCTTGTCCTGATTCTAAGATGCTTATCTTCCATTCTTGCAGCATTTGCTTTAGAAAATTCATAATTCTAAATTCCTTCACTACACCTTTGAGAAATAAATCTTTTAAAAAGATTCTCAGTAGTTTTGCAACCCAGGAATGTATTTCTTAAGAACCTGGGAAGAATGCCTTTGAAATGTATTCAGCAAGGATGATGGTACCCTACCTCTCCCAGCCTCCACCTGAGGATAGGAATCAGTGAGTGAACAAGGATGGCCTAATTGCAGAGAAAAACATTTTGGAGGGGATAAGTCACAGGTCCTTAGACATCCCCTTGATGGACACCTCACCGTCGTGTCCATTATTATCCTTCTGCGAGCTCAGTCTCTGCTACCCCACTATTACAATAGTCTTCATAAAGTCTTCTTGCCTGTTTAAATTTGTGCAGTGCAATTTTTGCTTTACCTGTGGTATTTAAGTTAGACTTTAGAAAGGCAGTTCTCAAACTGTGGGTTGCAACCCCTTTGTAAAAAATGAAAATACATCCTGCATATCAGATACTTACGGTATGATTCATAACAGTAGCAAAAATATAGTTATGAAGTAGCAATGAAAATAATTTTATGGTTGGGGGTCACTACAACATGAGGAACTATATTAAGGGGTCATGGCATTAGGAGGCATTAGGAAGGTTGAGAACCACTGCTTTAGAAGATAATGCTTCATCTTCAAAGATGAGATATAAACATAAACTATCTGTTAATTTCCCATTAAAAAATCAGTATCACTGAAGTGGTTATGTTCTTGAAAGCACCCTATTGTTTCATGCTCTGTGTTTTGCACAAGGAGCTCCCTTACTGTACCATTCCCCGTAATGAACCCCAATTCAGCCCTGAAGATGCTTTTGTAGGAAGTCAACCCCTACCTGCTCAACTCCAATGCTTTGTCAATAATTTGATTTTATGTAATGCAAAACCATCATAATTTATTCAACAGTGCATTTTAGCTTTTCTGGATTCAGTGTATTGTATTTTATTTTATTTCAAAATATTAAGGGGAACAAATGTTTTGGTTACATTGTTTTTGGTTCCAAGGTAAAGTTCAAGTTGTAGTTGAATCCTTCACCCAGGGGATGTGCTGAATACCTCAACACTGTGCACATTACGTGAGAAGTTACCAATCACCCTCCCTCTCCCTTTCCCCTTTCTCTCCCCTTCCCACTAGAATATTTTTATGTTTTCCTTTCATTTGGGCATGTAGTTATTCATATACTGGCTTCATATTGAGTGCACTGGATACTTGTTTTTCCATTCCTATAATACCACTAAGAACATGTTTCAAATCTATCCATGGACCACTTTTGTAATGCTTGACTCATGTATGTATATGGGCCTATCACCCAAATGTGTTCATTGTACTTGTTAGTTCGGTTTTAGCACATCCCCTCCTCTCTGCCTCCCAGGATCTCTTATTGATATTGTTATGTCCAATTCTTAACAGTGTTTAGAAAATAGGAGAAATAGGGACGGCACCTGTGGCTCAAAGGAATAAGGTGCTGGCCCCATATGACGGAGGTGGCAGGTCAAACCCAGCCCTGGCCAAAAACTGTAAAAAAAGAAAAAAAAAGAAAATAGGAGAAATATATAATATTTGATAAAAAAAATCATGCAGTTATGTTTAATATTCAAATAATAGGACCACTGGCATGTATGATTTCATACCATTAACATATGAATTGGTATGAAATATATGCCTATTGTACTCCAAAAATTCACAGGTCCCAGGCATGCAATTAAAAGCCCTTCAAATTCCTATAGTCAATGATGAAACCAATTTATAGCTTCCTTATGAAAGCTATAATCCAATTATAGCCCAAAAAGAAGAGGAAAGGGGAGAGGGAGGGGAGGGGAGGGGGGAGGATGGGTGGAGGGAGGGTAATTGGGGGGACCACACCTACGGTGCATCTTACAAGGGTACATGTGAAATTTACTAGATGTGGAATATAAATGTCTAAACACACTAACTAAGAAAATGCTGTGAGGGCTATGTTAACTAGTTTGATGAAAATATTTCAAGTTGTATATGAAAATACTACACTTTACCCCATGTTTGCATTAATGTATACAGCTATCATTTAATAATAAAAAAAGAAAATATTTCAAATTGTATGTAAAACCAGCACATTGTACCTCATGATTACCTTAATGTACACAGCTATGATTTAATAAAACTAAAAAATAAATAAATAAATCAACTATACAATAAAATAAATAAGTAAATAAAAATAGTAATTAACATTCTCCTTCTATAAAGAGTCTGATGGAGCAGTTTGAAATGTGATCTAGACCAGAGTCTAGGACACACTAGGTGAGAAGGATTTGGGGCAATTCCTGGAGAACATGGGATTTTAGATGGTTTTTGAAAGATGGGGGGATTCTTGAGAGGCAGAAAAGTATTTTAGGTAGTTGAGAGACTGCGAGGGTATACCATGGTGAGTGTATAGATCATGTTGTGAACTGTAATCAGGAGAAATGGGCGTAAGACTGGAATATAGTACAGCTGGCATAAAAATTAGAACAGATCTAATTCTTACATGCATGAAAAATGAAAAGGAAACAGTTTTCATTGGGGCTATTGTTTGCAGTGAACTTTCCTACAGTTTTGTTAGGTAGAGTCAGATAAAGGAGAACTCTTCGTGTAATATTTCTGTGTACACACTAATATGTTGCATTTTTCAAAGAAAACCCCATGAGATAATGAAATGCCTCCATTACTGTGTCATGAATGCTAAAGTCTGTTTTGAGTTCACCAATCCTGCTGACAACTCTCCTGAACGTCAGGCCCAGTGCACGTCATAATTCTAAAGGGTTTATGTTTTCTCTGAATATCAAACACTTTTCTGCTCCCTGGAGCTTCAATATCGGCCTTCAGTAAATGGTACAAGAATCTATTTTGTTGGTGATTTACCTACAGGGAATTATCCCTTCTTTCTTATTTAACTTCCACATTGAATTTAAATGCTTTATATTTATTTTTTACCAGTAATCATAAGCCTGAGGCGAATGAATGAATCTTGAGTATAAGAATAAATGAGCTGGATTCATTCCAGAACCTAATTTATTTCTTGCGAGGAAGCTGGGAGCTTAGGGATTTAACTGTTTCACATCAACTTTATATCATATAAGTCTGCTTTTGATTAAAATTAAGAACAAGAGCAATTATCTATACTTCTTTGTAGTTATTATTGTTTCTACT
This sequence comes from Galagoides demidoff, assembly GCA_963574575.1. Classification (NCBI taxonomy): domain Eukaryota; kingdom Metazoa; phylum Chordata; class Mammalia; order Primates; family Galagidae; genus Galagoides; species Galagoides demidoff. The sequence goes on along the minus strand of CAUYQV010145200.1, from coordinate 2,772 downwards.
CCCACAAAGAACTGCATCAAAAAGTATTCAATGATAGAATATTGAATTAAACCGGAAGACACCATCATTTGGTCAATTTTAATAGCACCAGAAGTGTTTTCCTGCCCATAAGCTGGTGTTTCTTTCTTTCTTTCTTTCTTTCTTTTTTTTTTTTTTTTTTTTGGCCAGGGCTGGGTTTTAACCCACCACCTTGGCATATGGGGCTGGCGCCCTACCCTTTGAAGCCACAGGCACTGCCCTTGCTTGTGTTTCTCTCTCTTTTTTTTTTTTTTGCAGTTTTCGACTGAAGCTGGGTTTGAACTCACCACCTCCAGCATATGGGGCTGGTGCCCTACTCCTTGAGCCACAGTGCTCTTTACATAGGTTTATGGGCAGCATTAAGGAAATATTGAATAATGTATAAGTTATTTCTATTGTAAGTTGTATTTTAAGTTCTTCTAGTTATACTAAAGTAGAACCTTTAGCAAGTAAGACTTCTAATGGCTTATTTTTTCCCATAAGGAAGTAAACTTTTCTTTTAACATATGTGTAAGCAAAAACAATGAGTTGATTCAAATTATTAACTATATAAATATATTTAGAGAGTAGCAGTTCATATAAATTTAATAACATAAGGGGCTCATATGATTGCAACAAAATTATAAAGGTCATATTAAAATTGCAGTTTAGGAAACACTGTAGCCAACACAATGTTTTAAAATTCAGTTTTGATCATGCCACACTCTTCTTAAAGTCTGTCAGCTTAAATCTCACGGTAGTAAATAATGACATCCAGCTGTGGTTTAATGTCTTTACTTTTCATCATTAAATCCCCCAGCAAATCCTGCCTCCAAAACACATCCTCACTCCACTCCTCTTGTCCTCTCCTTCCACCAACATCTTCTACCTAAACTGGTGATTCTTCTGCAGCCACTATCTTCCTCTGCTTTTACCATCTCCCACCCAGTGCATTTTTTTGAGAAGCCAGAAGGGTCTCTCTCTGATGAAAGTTGGATCCGTCCTCCACTGAAATCCTGAGAGGAACACATCTGAGCACAGAGTCCAGGTGAGGTAGGGATGGGGGTGGGGGGAACAGGGATGTATTTTCCAGGCTTCAGACACTCTAAATACTCGGGCGCTTAATAATTTCTCTGGCCTCATTTCCTCTGGTCTTCCCATTTCTAACCACATTGGCTTTTTAAAAATGTATTTCTGGAATAGCAACTTTGCACTATATGACCTTGCTTCCTAGTATATTTTTCTTATATTACTTGGTCATTGTAGTTTTTCCTACTAGAGTGTATGTTTGATGAGAGCCAGAATCTACTATGCACTGCTTATGGTTTCATTTCAGCAGAGTGGGGCCTGGCCCACAGTGCCGTTCAGTGGCCAGGAATAGCCCAAGGCTCCCAACTCAACTTCCCTACTGGCTAGGGTGACCAGATTTTTACATTTGTAAAATGGGACAACCTGGCGTGGGGTGGGGGGGGGGGGGAGGGCAGGGCAGGGCCTGACAACAATGCAAAGTTTGATGTTCTTGATAATCACTTCTCAACAATTATTTGTTATTATTACAGTTTAACATTATAAAATTAACAAAAATAATATAAAACTCATATTCTGGCGAAAAAGCCACATGGCAGCCGAAAACCATATATTCCCTTCCTGTTTTCCTACCCGTTCATGCATTCTTTCCAAAAATTGGGACTTTTTTAAAACACCATGGGACACAGGACAAATTGTTAAAAAGCAGGACTGTCCCGCCAAAAGCGGGACGTCTGGTCACCCTACGACTGGCTTCAGGCAAGCCTTGTGTCTCCTTGTCTTGTTTTCACATTTCTCATTGTTTTTCTTACCTGGAATGTCATTTTCTGTTTCAATTTGGTTATCACTAGCTGGTCACTTAAACGATTATGGTGACTGATAGTCCAATTTGCCTAAAACAATAGTTTTGTTGTTCTGCTATAATCTTTATTGTGGATCTTTTAATTCTCAACAGGAAAGAAGTTTTTTATTTTCTTTCTCAATTAAAAATATGTATTTTTAAATTTTTAATACTATTTGAGATTCATTGAGGGTACAAAGAATTAGGTTACACTGATTACAGTTGTTAGGTAAAGTCCCTTTTGTAATTGTGTCCCACCCCATAGAGGTGTGCCATACACCATGACCCCCTGTGCCCCCTTCATTCTCCTACTCCACCCCTTATATTAGATCAGCTTCTGGCTTCATATTAGAATAGAGGACATTGGATTCTTGCTTCTCCACTCTTGTGACACTTCACTAAAAAGAATGAGTTCCACCTCTAGGCAGGTTAATAAAAAAGATGTAAAGTCTCCATCTTTTTAAATGGCTGAATGGTATTCCTTTGTATACATATACCCCAGCGTGTTAATCCATTCCTTACTTGGTGGACATTTAGGCTGTTTCCATGTTGTGAGGATTGTAAATTGAGTTGCCATAAACTCTAGTGCAAATGCCCTTATGACAAAAAAATTTTTTTCTCCTGGGCCCATCCTATTTGGTTTGTGTCACCAAGTGCAGTGTCAGAGTGTCTTACCGGGGTGGCCCTGCTGCATGAGGACTTGAGGACACTGATGCACTGGGGAACCGTGCTTACACAGAGAAGTCAGATAGCAGAGGGAAGAGCAGCCCAAAGACAGGAAAAGCAAGCAGCAAAACCAGCACTGAGCGAGGTTAGTGCACCTTGACCCTCGGGTCAACACCAGCCGGGGCAGGATGAAGGAGCCTTCACCAGGGACTTGAGAGGTGGCCACACGCGGGGACTCAGGA
>CAUYQV010145199.1:0-15404 GCA_963574575.1 Galagoides demidoff | reverse complement strand
TCCCAGCTACTTGGGAGGCGGAGGCAGGAGACTCGCTTGAGCCCAGGAGTTGGAGGTTGCTATGAGCTGTGATGCCATGGCACTCTACCCAGGGGGATAGCTTGAGGCTCCGTCTCAAAAAAAAAAAAAAAAAAAAGAAACAAATTATCACGAACAATTGGCTTAAACAATACAAATTTATTACCTCATAGTTCTGGATGTCAGAAGTCTGCCATAGGTCTTAACTGGGCTAAAACCAACGTTTCACAGGGCTATGTTCCTTTTGGAAGTTCTAGGGTGGAATCTGTTTCCTTGACTTTTCCAGCTTCTTGAGGCTGCCTGCGAGACCCTAGGTTGTGGCCTCCTTCCTCCATCTTTAAAGCCAGGAATGTTTCACATCTAACCCTGCTATTGTCACTTATCTCTTTGACAAGAGTCAGGAAAGGTTCTCTGATTTGATGCACTTGTGATTAGACTGGGCCCACCTGGATAATATCTCTATACCCTTGGTCACATTTCCAAGCTCTCTTTGCCAAATAAGGCAACATACTCGCAGGTTCCAGGGATTAGAGTGTGAACATCTTGGGAGGCATTATTTAGCTTGTCATGGGTACAATCTATCCAATCATACACAGTCACTTAAGTAATAAATTTTGAGTCATCTTTTATTCTTCCTTCTTATTTTTTACCTTCTCAGATGGTAAAAAATACCAGCAGATGGCCACTGATTTGTGCCATTTTTATCCCTGGAATATCTTGACTCCACCCCTTTGCTCAGTTTCTCCTGCCTTGTTGCCAAAGTCCTAGCATATTTAGGACTTATATATATATTATTTATACTTCATTTATTAGCCCCTTTCATCTTCCAAAACACAGATCTGATCATGCCTTTCCCTGCCAAAAGATAAAGGCATTGCTCACGCCTGTAATCCTAGCACTCCTAAAGGTCGAGGTGAGTGGATTGTCCTGAGCCCACAGGTTCAAAACTGGTCTGAGCCAGAGGGAGACCCTGTCTCTAAAAATAGCCAGGCACTGTGTCGGGTGCCTGTACCGGTAGTCCCAGCTACTTGGGAGGATGAGGCAAGAGAATCGCTTGTGCCCAAGAGTTGGAGGTTGCTGTGAGCTATGATGCTACAGCACCCTACCAAGGGTGACAAAGTGAGACTCTCAAAAAAAAAAAAAAAAGAAGAAGAAAAAGATAAAGGCAGTCAGAGCAATGCTTAGTTAATATACATAGTATAGTACTTAATGTCCTTCTCAACTAGCCCTTTGTCTTTCCAGCCTTGTTTTCTTTGTTATACCTGTTCTCTGTTCTCTTGTGCTCTAGTTACACATATCACTAGAAAGCTTTATGAGGGTAGTAATTTGTTTTTGATTGCGCATTGCCAAATCTCCAATCCTAAAACAGTACCTAACACACAGTGAGTAATTAAGAAATATATGAGCAACAGATGCTGGAATGAGTGAACTCATTCTCTTTTCTGTTTCTCAAGGACTGTGTGTCAGCAGTGACCATTCACTGAGCGCCTGCCATTTATCAGGCACTTTGCTTACAATTTTGCAAGACAAAAATCATAACTGAGGCAGCAGAAACTCATAAAGGTTAAGTAGTTATCTGATGGTCATTTTATCTTAAACTAATTTCAGTTCATTTGGGCTCCCACTATGCCACCAAATAACCTTCCCTGTCAAGGTCACACTGCTAATTCCAAATGATCATTTTTCAGCCTTTGTCCTACTTAACCTGTCAGCAACATTTGACTAAGTTGATCACTAGCTTCTCCTGGGGATACTTTCTTCACTTGGTTTCCGATCATCATGTTCTTGGTTTTCTCCCTACTTCATTAGTTACTACTTTCAAGTGTCCTTGATGGTCTCACTTCATCTTCCTGACTGCTTAATCTACAATGCTCAGAGCCCAGACATCAGTCCTCCTTTCTTCTTAATCTAAATGTATTCCTTAGATCTATTCTATTCAGTATAGGGGGGGCACTAGTCACATATGGCTATATAAAATAAAATAAAAATAAATTCAGCTCTTCAGTAGCAGCACTAGCTACATTATAAGTACTCATAGCCACACTGCTATTGAGTGGCTACCTTACTGGTTAGCATAAATAGAGCACATTTCTATCACTGTAGAAAATTCTATAGACAACACTTCCCTAGATGGTCTTACTTAGTTTTGTAGTTTTAAATACATCTATCTGCCAATGACTCCCAAATCTCCATCTCTAGCTCACACTTCTAAACTTCAAACTTAAATATCTGTCTGCTTGACATTTCTACTTAGACATTTAACAGATTTCTCAATTTAACTTGTTCAAATCCTTAATCTTCTTCTCTAAGCCTCTTCCACCTATAGATTTCCCCATCTTACTTAATGGCCACTTTTAGAATTTTAGCTGCTTTGGCCAAAAACTTTGGCGTTATCTTAACTTCCTTGTGGTGGGTGGGAAACATAAGTCAGGGACACCATGATAGAGAGAGAGAAAGAAGCAGAAGCCAGATCATGGAAAACATCAAACTTTATAGGTGAGCCAGGCGCGGTGGCTCATACCTGTAATCCTAGCACTTGGGAAGCCAAGGTGAGTGGATTGCCTGAGCTCACAGGTTTAAGACCAGCCTAAGCCAGAGCGAGACCCTGTTTCTAAAAATAGCTGGGTGTTGTGACAGGCGCCTGTAGTCCCAACTACTGGGGAGGCTGAAGCAAAAGAATGGCTTGAGCCCAAGAGTTTAAGGTTGCTGTGAATTGTGATGCCATAGCACTCTACTGGGGGTGACAAAGTAAGACTCTGTCTCAAAAAAAATTTTTTTAGAGGCCATGGAGAAATCACCGAAGGGTTTTAACAAGTAACCATAATCAAATTTACTTTTTTTGGAAGATCATTTGGGTAGCTGTATGAGAAGCAATTGAGGGATGCTGGTGGGAAAAGCTGGAGAATAAAGGCTATTGTAAGACTTTTGGGAAGATATAATGAAAGATGAAACTAAAGGAATACCAGAAGAGATGGAGACAAGGTACTAGATATAGAAGACACAAAAAATATCGACCCTTTAGTATTTGATCAATGATTGAAAGTGGAAGATGGCAGTAAAAGAGGAGTCCATGATAACTTTTAAGTTTTCTGGTTTTGGTGACTAGGTGTAATGGCTTATGTCTGAGAAGAAAGAAAGACTTATTTATGGAGAGTAAGGCAAAAACATGTTGTTTTAGACTTAAATGTTTGGGCTATCCTAGTGGAGATGCTTACTTGACATCTCGATATTCAGGCCTGGTAGTTTACCTGAATGGTAACTGAAGCTATAGTTCTCTCTGAGAGCCAAAGACAAAATTTTGGGTGAGTTCCTAACATCTTTAAAATAAGCAAGAATGGTCAGGAAAGGCAACTGAGAAGGACATTTTCAGAAATCTAGGAGGAGAACCAGAAGAAAGAAGCCAGAGGGGCAAGTGAGTTTTAAGAAGAATGGTTGACAGTGTTAAATGCAGTAGTGGGGTAAATAATGTGAGAATTAAAAGAGTCCACTGGATTTACCAGTGTGAGCAAGAAAAGTCTTAGTGTGTGGTAACGGAGTAAGAAGCCAGGGTATATGGGTTGAAGAACAGAGAAGTGAAGATAGTGACTGTGGGTTCTTTACCCATGAAGCTTGACTGTGAAAGAAGGGACATAGTTTAGAGGAAAAGTCAGGTTCAAATGCTTTAAATTTATTATTTTATTTTATTTTATTTTATTTTTTGAGACGGAGCCTCAAGCTATCCCCCTGGGTAGAGTACCATAGCATCACAGCTCATAGCAACCTCCAACTCCTGGGCTCAAGCGAGTCTCCTGCTTCTACCTCCCAAGTAGCTGGGACCACAGGTGCCTGCCACAACACCTGGCCATTTTTTGGTTGCAGCCGTCATTGTTGTTTGGCAGGCCCGGGCTGGGGATTCGAACCTGCCACCTTAGGTGTACGTGGCTGGTGCCTTAGCCAATTGAGCCACAGGCGCCGAGCCAATTTATTATTTTATTTAACAGGAAAAACTAGTATATGTTTATAGCCTATAGGAAAGAAGTCAGTAAATATAGGGGAGGGCAGGAGTCAGGTAGGGGTGGAAGAAAGAGAATGGGGGAGGGGAAGAGGAAGAGAGGAAAAAGAAAGAGAAGTGGGCATGGTGGCAGAGGTGGGTGGATTGCTTGAGACCAGCCTGAGCAAGAGCATAGCTGGCATTTGTGGTGGGTGCTTATAGTCCCAGCTACTTGTGAGGCTGAGGCAGGAGGGTCACTTGAGCCCAAGACTTTAAGGTTGCTGTGAGCTATGACACCACAGGACTCTACCCAGGGCAGAGACTGCGACTCTGTCTCAAAAAAAAAAAAAAAAAAAAAAAAAAAAGGAAGAAAGAAAAGAAAGAGAGAGTGAGTGTGTGTGCAGAGAGCTGCAGAGAGGGTGGGCATCAAACACTCAATAGAGAAAGATGTCTGAAGACATGATTGAAGTTTAAACAATGGTGTTGGCAGAGAGATTAGTTCTAAATAGGAAAAAGGATGCATTTTCCTCAGAATGAAGGCAGGCAGTAGAGGTGGGGCTATACAGATATGTTTGTAAGTATGGGGCTAGACATTAAGGGAGTTAATGTTTGACAGACTCAATTTTTTTTTTTCAATTTTTTTTCTCTGTGGAGTAAGAAACCCTGGGATGAGCTAGGTGACTTAGATAGAATGGAAAATATTCAAAACAATGTGGCGAATGAGATAAAGAGAGATCTAGAGGTACATAAAAGTTTGGCTGAGTGAGGCCCAAGTGAGGTTGGAAACAATGAATTTGTAGCACCACCAATCTATAATTTGTGTGATCTCCTCTAGCACTACCTAGAAGTAGACAGAAGCCTAACGCAGTTATTAATCCAATATTAATCTGGTGCTTTAGACTGTAGGAAAAGAGCTTTTTTATAAATCTGTATGAAAGTAACATAGCCATATCTATACAAATATTTTTAATTCTTTATGGTTATTCACAAAAAGTGTAGAACTCTAGAAAGCAATAACCATATCCATATGCAAAATAATATCCTTGAATATGGTAATCAGTTTTATTGAATTACAACAAACTTGCAACAAAAGCATTTTTGGCCAATGAAGGACAATATATTTCCCTTTGTCCACTTTAGGTGGGAGCTGGCAATCTAGCTAATACTTTTACAAAAATTATTGGAAAATTCCTTGGAAAATGTCGAAACTGTTTTTGTACACTGCAAGCTTTAAGCTAAGTTATTAAATATGCTAAAAAGCACACGGCAGAGCCGCTGAGAGACACTGCAGCCTCATCTCACAGACAGTGTCATCAGAGTGTGGAGGCGACAGGAAGAAAGGCTTCCCTCTTCAGATGTCAAGACAGAAGGCCATATGAGGAAGCCCTCCAAAGTGACTGGAGGTGAAGATCTTTTTTTTTTTTTTTTTTTTTATTGTGGTGAAGATCTTGGTTCTAGAGCAGAATCTTTCAACCAAGATGATAGAAGAGGAGGATAAAAGGACTGCATGAGTGAAAAACACTGATGATTTCTCAGGGACAATTAAATGGTTCTTTAACTTTATGAAGAGAGAATGTTTGAGCATGAGGACATGAACAAAACTTGCCCCAAACTTCCAGAAATAGGAATCTTTTTTTTTTTTTTTTTGAGACAGAACCTCACTTTATTGTCCTCGGTAGAGTGCCCTGGTGTCACACAGCTCACAGCAACCTCCAACTCCTGGGCTTAGGTGATTCTCTTGCCTCAGCCTCCCGAGTAGCTGGGACTACAGGCCTGCCACAACACCTGGCTATTTTTTTTGTTGTAGTTTGGTTGGGGCTGGGTTTAAATCTGCCACCCTCGGTATATGGGGCCAGTGCCCTACTCACTGAGCCACAGGTGCTGACCCAGAAATAGGAATCTTGGGCGGTACCTGTGGCTCAAAAGAGTAGGGTGCGGGTCCCATATGCAGGAGGTGGTGGGTTCAAACCCAGCCCTGGCAAAAAAACAAAACAAAACAAAAAAAAAAAACCAGAAATAGGAATCTTTTTAACACTAAATTTCTAAGGATATAAATTTTTAATTCTTCCCACTGGGTTTGAACATGCCACTTGTGGTATATGGGGCTTGCGCCCTACAGTAAGATTCTATATTATAGTATTCCTATGGTGAGGGACAACTCTATCCTGAGGTCTGTTATGCAATTTACCTTACAGTTTATGAGTAAGTACTCATGAATTACACAGATTATTTTATTATGAAGGAGGGAGGGGTTTCTCCTTTGCAGGGGTATAGTGACCATCCTGGTGACTGAGAAGAAGAATCAGACAATAACACTTTTGTTTGTTTTGAGCTCTTGATCTGATAAATCAATTTAAAAAGAGGCTGTGCAGACGGATCAGGATAACGATAATCGTGGAAAATGATGTTGCTTCTCCACAACTACACTCTGACTATCATCTGCTTTAAGACTACATCTGTCCCTCATGGAAAAGAAAGGCAAGAAGTGGGAAGACATAAACTCAAGTAAGCTTTTAGCATTTCCAGAGAATATTGTCCTTTAATCTGATAATTTCAGGGTACTAGGATATTTCTGTGTTACTAGAGGGGAAGGAAAATGTCATGGATGATAAACTGTGGGTATAGGTTATATAAATAAAAGGACAAAACCTAGATACAGGGATGGGATCTTAGAACTTGGCTCAACTGTATACCTAACAAAGATGACTATGTCATATTTGGCTATGAAAACATTAATACTGTCCTGAGCCTCCTACTATTTATTTAAGCTTGCTTAAGGAAGAAAATAATTATTTTAAAATATCCCTGACATTTTTCCTCTTTATTCCTTTCCTCAGTGAATTTTAAAAGATGTTCTGATAAGGCCAATGGTAAAATATATAGCAAGTCTTTTTAATTTGATGGTAGAAGCTAAGTGGAACACACAAGTTCAATTCTTCATCCACATCTCCCTGTGTTCTAGTACTCACCATAGCAATAAGAAGCATTAATTAAAGCAGACAGCAAACATTAGAAAAGAGCAGCCCATTTATGCTGTATATACATGAATCATCAATTTGTATCTCATTTTGTTGAAAGTATAAAAATAATTTTTTACATACAGGATTTCTGGAAATCATTTTCTACGTGTGAATAAGCTAGGTGGAAAAACAAACTCTAAAATGGCAACATTTTATCTACCTTGTTGATATTAACCCCAGATAAAATTCATATTTTTAAATAAACTTATAAGTGATAAAGTCCTTCCGAACATTTACTACAGGGAAAAAGGCCAATGATAAAGGAATGCCGCTTTATAGAAATGAAAACAAGCTGCTCCAACAAGATCCTACTACATAGGTGGAAATGTGAAAAATATTTCCTTTTTAAACTGACTTATTCTGCATTGTAAGATCATATAGCTCCAAATAAACAAGAATGAAAAAATTCTTGTTTTTATCAAAGACAAAAAGCAATTCTGAAATGAGGAAAAAAAATTAGTCTGAAAAATAGGATACGTGGGAATTCTATTTGTAAGAGAAAGATTAAACCCAATTTGTGTATATAGCTATGCTGCCAAACAGGTTAACCACTAATTTAATGGCTAAGGGCTAAAAAAATTCTGTAAGTGTTTTGGTTTTGCAAGTTGCTTTCTTGCCACATTTAGCTTGATACTTTCTAGGAGTATAACAACAATAAAGCCAAGAATTCTATTATGAGATTTAAACTATCATAAAGATGATTAAAATAATGAGAAGATCCAGAGCCAAGAAAGTGGCTGGAGCTGAGATGAGGGCCAAATGGACGCAGAGTCAAAATATGTTATAGAGTTAATTAGAAATGACCAGAATCTAAATGTTCTTTGGCATCAATTAAATTTATTCTCTAGTTTTAATCTTTCTAGCTGTTAATTTTGGCATGGAAACTAGCATAGATACCTATGTAATTTAACAAACATCTACCTAATACTCTACTAAACGCTTACTGTTTGTAAAGCACTGTGTTAAATGTTGTGAAGATACCAAAGATTAATAAAACATAATTCACAGTTTAAGATTACAATACCAAATGCAATAACTAATAGGAAGGATAGATATGTATACAACTAACTACTGTCTCAATATCCAGAGATAACAACTATTAGAAATTTCTTGTTTATTCTTTCAGAAATAGTTACTATATACATACATATACATGTATGTGCTTATACATATATATTATTCACATATGTATAATCAAGCACATATTTATATAAAATATATATAGTCACATTCATGCTTGTATACTTTTTTCCAAAAGGGATATTACAGCATCTTGCTTTTCTATCCAAGGTATCTTAGAAAACTTTGCATATTACCCTCTGAAGAATCAGAGGGTAATAAAAAAAGAACGTGTATTTTTCTACTGTAATTTAGGTAACTGGTCCTCTATTGAAAGATATTTAGCTTGTTTCCAGTTTTTTGCTATTACAGATAATGTTTCTGTGAACATTCTTGTTTAAATATCTTTATATATTTGTACATTATATAGCAAACTTCTGAAAGTATTAATATAATTATTAAGTTTTGAGCAGGGCCAGGAGCTGGTGTAGACATCTTCTACGCCCCCAACAACTGTAGTTTTGTAACCATTTCTCTTCAAAAATTTCCACTATTTTAGAATTTCTTAATGTAGTTGTACTATTTTCTCCTGACCTTCTTTCCTGGTCACGCTTAACGCCCTGAAGACTAGCTCAGCTTTGCTATCCTCCTCTTTACTTTTTCTCTCTTTTTTTTCCTCCATGATTTTTAGTGACTTTAACATGTATGGATTACTCATCTAACATCCTGGTCATGTCACCCACACTGATCATGTCTTCTACCCCCCAACCTTTATGTATGATTACAACTTAAACTTCTCCATTACAAGTGTCTGCACTACCCACGAAATCTTGAATTCAAGATATCCTTCTCTGATTATTACCTCTCAACTTCTAATTCACCTACCACTAATACCCTTCTTTAATAATTCTTTGACCTCATCAAAGATCCAATTCATTTACAAATACTTTTTTCACTATCCAATACCATCTTCCTGTCTTTATTTCCCAAAGTTTTGGTTGGTCCCAACTAAATGACTTTTCCACATTTAATCCAGAGGAGCTAAAGGTTGTTAGAGAAAACATCCTGGGTTCACTGGCTATATTTTAAATGACCACAAAACTCCGATGGCACTTTACCTTGCCTAGAAATAGGACTTACATTTCCCTAAAAACTTTGACTCCTAGCCTATGAAATAACACTTTCAGAATGTTTTCTCTTTTTAGCCCTTATTGTAGCTAATAACTTAGCATTGTATTTGACTGAGAAAATTAGACATAATGGCCCTATGTTCTCATCATCAAAACTATAAACCTATTGTATCTACACATATTGTTTTCTCTCTTGCTAAAGTGTAAGAAGTCCCTCTGCTCCTATTAAAAGCAACCCCTCTAAAAATAAAATGAAATAAAATAAAATAGCATAACATAACATAAAATAAAGGTAATCCCGGGCAGTGCCTGTGGCTCAAAGGAGTAGGGTGCCGGCCCCATATGCCAAGGTGCCGGGTTCTAAACCCAGCCCTGGCCAAAAACTGCAAAAATAAAAAATAAAAAAAAAAATCTTAAAAAATAAATAAATAAATACAAGCAATCCCTCTGTTTGTACCCTGGATCCCCCAAAGGACATCTACAGCTCTTCCTTTTTCTCTTCTGCATTACTATTTCTCCTTCTTTACTGGATAATTCTCATCAGATTACAAATGTGCTCTGAATCTCTCTTTCCTCTGAGCCCACATTCTCTTCTAGATACCCTCCCATTTCTTTGTCCCCGTAATGCAAAACTTCTTTGAAAAGTATTATATGCATGTGCTGTCTCCATTTTATCTTACATTTTTTAATCCTCTCTAATTTGGCTTCCAGCCTCACTGAAACTGGGGAAGAATACCATCCAAGTTTGTGTTGTGAAATCTGATGAATTCTTTTTTTTTTTTTGAGATGGAACCTCAAACTATCCCCCTGGGTAGAGTGCCATGGCATCACAGCTCATAGCAACCTCCAACTCCTGGGCTCAAGCGAGTCTCCTGCCTCCGCCTCCCAGTAGCTGGGACCACGGGCGCCGGCCACAACACCCGGCCTTTTTGGGTTGTAGCCATCATTGTTGTTTGGTGGGCCTGGGCTGGGGATTCGAACCCGCCACCTTAGGTATACGTGGCTGGCGCCTTAGCCACAGGCGCCGAGCCAATCTGATGAATTCTTACTTCTCAGAAGATTGGACACAGTTTACCACTCACTCATTGGTTGCCATGACACCATGTTTCCTGTTTTTTCTCCTACATTTCTGATTCTTCCTCAGTGTCCGTTGCTGGCTCCTTATTCTCCACTTACTGCTAAGTCCTGGGCTCTCTTCTCCTCCCTTTTCTATGCTTTTTCCTTAAGTGGTCTTACTTAGTTTCATGGCTTTAAATGCCACTACTATCTTGTCAACTCCCAATTTAGTATTTTGAAGGGGTTTGGCAGGAGGAATGAAGAGACTCACACAGATTATGTGTATAAGGACTGAGGAGTTCTGGTTAGTCCTACTGAGTAAATCTTGGGTCTGTATTTATTATCATAAAGCAATTCCTTCTAGTATATGACATTTCCACTTGGTTATCTAATAGGCATCTCCAACTTAACAACAAAACTCATGATTTTTCCTTAAAACCTAAGAGTTACACTTAACTTGTCTCTTACCTTTATTCTGTCAATCTGCTCTATTAAATAAATCTATTGATTCTACCTTCTCCCTCAGCCTCCAGACAAACCACTTCCATTTCTCTTTTGGACTATTGAAGCCACCTCCTCATTGACTCCTGCTTCTATTTTTGCCTTCAATAATCCATTCTCCCCACAAGTGATCTTTTAAAACATAACTCAGTTCATGTCACTTATGTGCTTAATTCTCCTCTGATATGTGAAATGAAAACACACACACACACACACACACACACACACACACACCCCTTTCCTACAAGGCCCTGTGTGATCCAGCCCTGCTTATCTTTCTAACCTCTGACTTCCTCCTTCCTCACTCCGCTCCAGCCACATGGGGCTTCTTTCTATCCCATGAGCTTGCCAACCTCTCTTTTTCATAAAGTCCTTTGCTCTGGGTATTTCTTGTGCTTGGGATGCTTTTTCTCCTAATCATTATGTGACTGGCTCTTTCTTACAATTCAAAACTCATCTTTAATTTTATCTCCTCAGAGACATTCTTTCTCCATCTAAGGTAGTCTGCCTCATTCCTACAGTTATTTTCAGCTTATTACCCTTTTCCTCTATAGCACTATCTCACTCAAATTATATTCTCTGTTTGCTCACTTATTGCTCTATGTCTCTTCCACGTAAGTTACTTGAGGGCAGGTACCTTGCTTTTCCTGTCACTTTTGTGTGTCCAGCATCTACAACAGTTCTTAGCATATGGATGGTATTCAATAAACATCTGTTGCATAAAAGGATAAGGCAACTGAATTATTAATAGTTTGCATATTTTGGTTTATAGTGACAAATGCCAACAGATGCTGACAACTGATATATATGCATTTTATTGGAAATGCATCATTTTGAGCTTTGAGAATGAATCATACAAATCAGAAAGGTTTGTTGTACACTTAACATACATAATATACAACAGAACCTCCATAGTTAAACACTTCCCTGCATTGACTACCTCCTTAAGTTGTCCTAATTTTCATTTCACTGAACATGTACCACGTGTGTGTATCAGTACAGCATGCCTACTTTCTTATGTTGACCACCTCCATACATTGACCAGTTGGTTACAGTCTCTTAGATGGTCAATTTACAGAAGTTCTACTTCTTCTTGTGGCCTATGGTTTACCTTTAATAATAAGTAGCTAATTTCCTATTTAATAATTCTTATATAAAATTCATAAGCAAATTAATGTTTCTAATTTCCTTATATTAATTAGAGGGCTTGAGAATGTGTTTTTTTTCAAAGCATGTTTTTCAAAAAGCCTCTCAGGTGAATAACTTTGGGCTGCTTTTTATTCTTCTCACTTAGCTGACATTTCTGAATCCTAATGCCAAGGTCCTTAAACATTTTATTTGAATGAATATACTCAATAAATTTAACACCAGATGGGTTACCTCTTGACCTTGAATTTTTAAAAGATTAATTTTTTTCCTGTTCTATACCAAATTATAGAGATTTTTTTAAAGGACAATGTGAAAAAATACATTTTATCATGTAAAAAAAGTCATCAATGTATCTCAAAACATTTTCTCCTTTTGTAAATTTTTTATATTTATAAAACACTACACTTCCAAGACTCTTATTATTATTATTATTTTTTTTTTTTTGAGACAGAGTCTTACTCTATCACCCTTGGTAGAGTGCAGTGGCATCACAGCTCACAGCAACCTCCAATTCCTGGGTTTAGGTGATTCTCTTGCCTCAGCCTTCTGAGTAGCTGGGACTACAAGTGCCTGGCACAAACCCTGCCTATTTTTTTGTTGCAGTTTGGCCAGGGCTGGGTTCAAACCCGCCACCCTCGGTATCAGGGGCTGGCGCCCTACCCACTGAGCCACAGGCACTGCCCCCAAGACTCTTATTATTATTAGCTGAAATAATAGAAGAATTATACCAACAGTAAAATTTTTTTTTTTTGAGATGGAGCCTCAAGCTATCCCCCTGGGTAGAGTGCCATGGCATCACAGCTCATAGCAACCTCCAACTCCTGGGCTCAAGCGAGTCTCCTGCCTCAGCCTCCCAAGTAATTGGGACTACAGGCGCCTGCCACAACGCCCGGCCATTTTTTGGTTGCAGCCATCATTGTTGTTTGGCGGGCCGGGCTGGGGATTCGAACCCGCCACCTTAGGTGTACGTGGCTGGCGCCTTAGCCGATTGAGCCACAGGCGCCAAGCCCCAACAGTAAAATTTTCACATTAATCTATTCACTAAGATTCAACTACATATGTTAGGCCTTCTATAAAATAGGGTCCAAATTTTAAAAATATGTATACATATTGGGTGGTGCCTCTCCCTCAGTGGGTAGGGCACTGGCCCCATATACCAAGGGTGGTGGGTTCAAATCTGGCCCCAACCAAACTGCAACAAAAAATAGTCGGGCGTTTTGGGGGGCGCCTGTAGTCCCAGCTACTCGGCAGGCTGAGGCAAGAGAATTGCCTAAGCCCAGGAGTTGGAGGTTGCTGTGAACTGTGATACCACAGCAGTCTACCAAGGGCACAAAGTGAGACTCTGTCTCTTAAAAAAAAAGAAATTATACATATAAAAGAATATAATTTTTAACAAAGTAAAATTTGTGTATCTAATATTTCAAATTTGACGTTAGCCTAAGTAAATTATTCTGGATGAATTTGTTTTTATTAAAATTTAACTAACCACTGGATTAAAATAACAAAATTGCTTTCTTTTGTTAATACTTGAAAGTCATTCTTTTCAACCCTGTGTAACAAATGGTCTTTATTAATTAGGTCTCTCAGTTGTGTGCTGGCCACATTTGGCAAAGTCCAGGACTAAACCAAAATAGTAACGACCTGCTCTGGATAGCAATCTAGCAGCAAATCTATTTTTGGCTTTAATATTTGAAACTCCAAATGCCATCAGACTGAACCTTAAATGGCATAAGTAAATTGGTCCGATACTAAAATACAGAATGAGGATGTGGGCCTTCCAAGACACTCTCTTTAGTACAATAGAAATAAATGTTTCAAGCTTAGCAAGGGAATTCACGTCTAATGTTGACATATGAAAAGAGAATCTTGAAACTGAAACAGTAAGGGAAGGAGGAGCAGAATGAAATAACCTTAGCTTTAATTGCTAACATTATTCTAAATTTCCTATTTGCTCAGTGTTACTGGTTTTATTAGTAGTAGTATCTTTGTTACCTTACCTGTCTCTGAGTGTGCTAGGGCCTAGATAAGGGTACAGGTTTTCTTTAAGCTTTCCTTTGATGAGCTGATCCAAGGTCTCATGTAGGAAAGGTTGATGCTGTGTATATACATTTTCTACTCCCTAAAACAGGGGAAAATGGTTCTTATGTCATTCTAGGGAAACTAGCAACATAATAGTTAATAGTACTTATATTAGAAAAGGATAGACACTCAATAGAGATCTCATGAGATAGAGTGAATAGCAATCTTAGAAAATATAAAAAATATTTTAATTCACCAGAAAAATCTCATTAAAAAATACCTTGAAATTCAAGGTTAGCTATTGCAAAGGAATTTAAAAATGGAATTGCTCACATCCTTTATCATCATCTTTCACCTTTTTGTGAAAATGTTGAATGACAGGTAGAGCAAATAAAAAGAAAAGATCATATATAAAAGGAGATTGGCAACACCTAAGGAAAAACTTCAGGAAAGGTAAGAAAGGCTAGCAGATTAAAATTAATTTTTGACCATTTTAAGAAAATAGGTTAGTATTTTTAAAAGATGAACAAATATTTGCTATATCTTTAATTTCCTTTAAAGAAAAACTATATAACACAAATTATAAACAAGTGGAGTAAAATAGCTGTGACTAAAGGAATTATTTGTTTTTTTACTCAAGTATTTTCTGAAAATATCTCCAGTTATTTCCTTCTTAGCTGTTTGGTCCAATGCTGACTCTGCTCAGTATAGAAAGCACTAAAATTCTGAAGCAGCTTCTAAGAGGATGTCTGCTTTAATTTCATTTAATTGGCATAGTACTAAAATAGCAGCAATCAGAAGACCCTTTTTCTTTTTTTGAGACGGAGTCTCATTATGTTGCTCTCAGTAGAGTGCTGTGATATCGATATCATAGCTCACAGCAACCTCAAACTCTTGGGCTTAAGCAATTCTCTTGCCTCAGCCTCCCGAGTAGCTAGGACTACAGGCGCCCGCCATAACACCGGCTATTTTCTTGTTGCAGTTGTCACTGTTGTTCAAGCTGGCCTGGGCTGGGCTTGAACCCACCAGCCTCGGTGCATGTGGCTGGCGCTGTAACCACTGTGCTATGGGTGCCAAGCCCATGAAGTCCCTTTGAAGATCATATTCATCCACTCTCAGGGGCATCTACTGTTTCTCACTTATCCAAGTACAGAGGAGAGGTCCATACCTTTAATCCTTTGAGGAACTGTTTAGTGATAGCCACAGCATCTTTGGGGCTGAAGAGGTCACTTCCTCTGACTCTTTTACCACCATATTCAACAACTGCAGCCACAAGCTATTTAAAAAAAAAAAAAAAGAGAGAGAAGTAACTTTTATTGCTGAGGGAGCAAATTCATTTCTTTTTTTTTTTTTTTTTTTTGAGACAGAGCCTCAAGCTATCCCCCTGGGCAGAGTGCCATGGCATCACAGCTCATAGCAACCTCCAACTCCTGGGCTCAAGCGAGTCTCCTGCCTCTACCTCCCAAGTAGCTGGGACCACAG
>CAUYQV010145195.1:0-87049 GCA_963574575.1 Galagoides demidoff | reverse complement strand
GTTAGGTCCAAAAAACAGAAATGAGCACCTTACTTTCTTCAGTGATTTGAAAACATGATTTAAGAATGTATTTCCTGGCTGGGCGCCTGTAGTTCAATTAGCTAAGGCGCCAGCCACGTACACCTAAGATGGTGGGTTCATATCCCCAGCCTGGGCCCGCCAAACAACAATGATAGCTGCAACCAAAAAAAATGGCCGGGCCTTGTGGCGGGCGCCTGTGGTCCCAGCTACTTGGGAGGTAGAGGCAGGAGACTCGCTTGAGCCCAGGAGTTGGAGGTTGCTATGAGCTGTGATGCCATAGCACTCTACCCAGGGGGATAGCTTGAGGCTCTGTCTCAAAAAAAAAAAAAAAGAATGTATTTCCTGGGCAGCACCTGTAGTTCAGTGAATAGGGTGCTGGCCCCATATACCAAGGGTCGCAGGTTTGAACCCAGCCTCAGCCAAATTGCAACAAAAAAATAGCCAGGTGTTGTGGCAGGCACCTATATCCCAGCTACTTGGGAGGCTGAGAGAAGAGAATCATGTAAGCCCAGGAGTTGGAGGTTGCTGTGAGCTGTGATGCCATAGCACTCTACCAAGGGTAACAAAGTGAGACTGTCTCAAAAAAAAAAAAAAAAAAAAAAAAAAGAAAGAAAATAAATTTCCCAGGTGGCACCTGTGGCTCAAAGGAGTAGGGCACTGGACCCATATGCCAGAGGTGGCGGGTTCAAACCCAGCCCCAGCCAAAAAAAAAACCTGCAAAAATAAAATTATAAAAAAAAATTGTTAAAATAAAATTAAAAAAAAAAAAAGAAAGAAAATGTATTTCCCCAGCTACTTGGGAGGCTAAGGCAAGAGAACTGTTTAAGCCCAAGAGTTTGAGGTTGCTGTGAGCTGTGACACCACAGCACCCTATTGAGGGCAACATAATGAGACTCTGTCTCAAAAAAAAAAAAAAATGTATTTCCCAACTCCCTCAGTGCCTAGTATACTGCAAATTCTCTTCATTATCAACTTCTGGGCTCAAGTAAGTGCCTAGAAAGCCATCCTCAGACCCTGAGAAGGAAGCAAGAGCTAACTCACACCAAACCAGCATTTCTCTGTAGCTGCTTTCTCAGCCACACAAACTCACGGTAGCGACGCCGAACACAGGAAGTCTTGGCAGTAAAGGCCTTACTGTTCGTCTATAGGAGAAATTACATGAAAAGGGTTTAGTGGAAAAAAGATCAAGTTCACATGAGCTCCCTCTCATCACTCTCCTGAATCAGGCCACAGTCCTCATCAGGACCCCCCATAAGTGCGAGGTGCTACCAGGTACCCTGAAAACAACTCACAAGCATCCCTCAAGCTCTTTCCTCTCCTCCCTCCTTTTCTTCTTCTAAGTCTTCTGTCTTAGCAAAATCCCACAAAGAGGTTCCACCTCAACATAAGCCCTCAGCCCTGGGGAGTGTTGACCCAAATACAGAAGCCTGAGATGCACTCACATGAAGGAATATTTTATAATCCACATAAGAATTCCAGGAACCCTCATTCTGCACTCGGGGGTCCTGAACACGCACTGTGATCACCTCCTGTAAGTAAGAAATGCTCCTTCAGCTTCAGTTCAGCCACACAGCAAGGCAGCTTTGACAATACAGGTTGCCCAGTTTTTCCACTCAGCACCAACTTTGAAATTGTTTGTCCATTCATTCAATGCAACAAGTATTTATTGAGCTTGCACTATGTTAGGCGCTGTTCTAGGCACTAAAAACATGGGGATTTAGCATGAAAAGAGACAAAATCCTTGCCCTCTTGAAGATTACATTCCAATATAATCTAACCAATGGAAAAGTTAGTCATGATTGCATTAATGTACAGTTATGCTATAAGAAATAAAAAAAGAAAAGAAAAGTTAGTCATAATAGAACCTCATTTCCTAGGAATGTCCTTGCTATGATTTCCTTCTCTTGGCTTTAAGTATTACTCAAGGTATTGCTATAGGAAGAACATCATTAAGCAACGATTTGCATCTCCCTGTCTACCTTCCTCATAAATCCCCATCTTCAGCTTTTACCCACCCATTCCCTAAATACCACACTCTTACCTCCTGTTCTTGGTTCTCCGACATTCTACACCAAAAGCCCATTGGAAGAAAACATCTGGTGAGGGACAAAGGACATGGTAAAAATTATGGTTAGTATGCCCCTATTCTTATCACTCTTTACCAGAGCAAAACCCTGAAAGTTTTTGATAGAATCCCCAGGGGAAACCCAGGCAACTTTTATTATTCTTGAGTAAAATTTAAGAGGAAGGAAAAAAAATCCCAGCTGAGCACAGCGGCTCACACCTATAATCCTTGCACTCTGGGAAGCCAAGGTGGGTGGACTGCCTGAGCTCACAACTTTGAGACCAGCCTGAGCTAGAGCAAGACTTTGTCTCTAAAAAATAGCCAGGCGTTCAAAATGTGGAAACAACCTAAATGCCCACCAATCCAGGAATGGATTAATAAGCTGTGGTATATGTATATCATGGAATACGATTAGGCCATTAAAAGATGGAGATTTTACTTCTTTTGTATTAACCTGGATGGAAGTGGAATACATTCTTCTTAGTAAAGCATCACAAGAATGGAGAAGCAAGAATCCAGTGTACTCAGGCCAGGCTTGGTGGCTCATACCTGTAATCTTAGCATTCTAGGAGGCCAAGGTGGGTGGATTGCTTGAGCTCACAAGTTAGAGACCAGCCTGAGCAAAAAGAGAGACCCCGTCTCTACTAAAAATTGAAAACCTGGCTCGGTGCCTGTGGCTCAAGTGGCTAAGGCGCCAGCCACATACACCTAAGGTAGCGAGTTCGAATCCAGCTCGAGCCCGCCAAAACAACAATGACAGTTGCAACCAAAAAATAGCCAGGCGTTATGGCAGGAGCCTGTGTTCCCAGTTACTTGGGAGGCTGAGGCAGGAGACTCACTTGAGCCCTGGAGTTGGAGGTTGCTGTGAGCTGTGATGCCACAGCACTCTACCCAGGGGGATAGCTTGAGGCTCTGTCTCAAAATAAATAAATAAATAAATCTGTCTTCTTTAGCCCAGTCTCGGCTAGGTCTCTTTAGCTACTTGGCAATACTTAGATTCACCTCTAATTATACACTTGCTGTGTTCTCTTTAGTAATCAGTCAAAATGCTTCTCACTTACCAAAAGCCTTTCCTCTCCTCACCCCTTCTGCTTTGTGAAGATCTTTCCTGCCATGGTTCTGGGAGATTGATCCTCCAGTATAGGCCCTCTAAGTCCTATTTTTAATTGATCCCCAATCCTTCCTATATTTACCTCTTTCTCCTTTTAGCCCCAAAGGTTTGAGCTCCTTTGATTCCAAAGTGAAACTTTCCAAATGAACCTTATTGTTCCCTACATTAATCAGAACCAAATCTAGCAGTTACCTAATCATCCTCTTACATCTCTAACCTTTCCTCCTTACGTATCTTCCCTGCAGCCGTGCACTGTGCTCAGAGAGTCACTTCAGTCTGATAAACATTGTTAATATGATAACACTGTAATCTCCTTTCTTTCATAGGCAGAGTTTTAAAGAAGAATCCATATTCACTGCCTTTGTTCGTTCACTATCGACTTATTCAGCAAATGGCATGGTGTCTGGCATCTGCTTCTTTCCATCTGACAGACCCAGTGTCCAGAAAGCTGCCAATAATCTACTGATTATCAATCCCAGTTCACGCACCTGTTCTCAGTCTCAAGCCTGGACTTGCCAGTAGCACCCAGTCCTCTGAAGTAATTTCTTTTGATACTCATTTCACCTTGACTTTCACTCTCAGAAGTTCTTTTTTTTTTTCCTCCCTATCTCTTTCTTTCCAATATTTGTCTATTTTACTATCTTAGAAGACTCTTAAGCAAGTCTTGGCAATTGTAAATTGAGCTGTGATAAACAATCTAGTGCAAATGTCCTTATGATAAAAGGATTTTGTTTCTTCTGGGTAGCTGCCTAGTAGTGGGATTGCAGGATCAATGGGAGGTCTAAATTGAGTTCTTTGCGGATTCTCCATACTACTTTCCAAAGAGCCTGTTTAATTTGTAGTCTCACCAGCAGGGTAAGAGTATTCCCTTCTCTTCACATCCGCACCAGCATCTGCAGCTCTGGGACTTTGTGATGTGGGCTAAACTTACTGGGGTTAGGTGATATCTCAGAGTGATTTTTATTTACATGATGATTAAAGACAATGAGCATTTTTTTCTTTTTTTATTGATTTATTTTATATTTTAATATAAGAACAATTTCAGCTGTTACTTCGGGACAGAGATTTCTCCTGCTGCTCACACTCCGGATAATGTTGCCCAAGGTTTTCTCTTCAGACCAGGGTACAAATTTCTCTGCCAGGCACTCCCCACCCCTTCTCAGAGGGAATGAGAAGGAAAGGCCGAGAAGTCTCAGTCCAGGGTGCCTCTGCGTCAGAGCAGGGGAAGAGAAGTTATGTCCAGGTTAATCAGAATTTATTTCTACCCCAGAATATAAATATTATGGAAGCCTTTTCCCACAATGCATTTAGTTTACTACTTATGGGATGGGAAGAGATGCCAACTTGGAGCCTTGGGAGAACTCCTTCCTCCTTACAGTTACCTCCAAATACCTTCCATGTAGTCTGAGAGACCCAGACAGGATTCCGAAGAAGCATCTCAGATTTGTGCACAAGAGGTTTTAAGCAATTGCCTTGGCTGCACACAGAAAATTGGGACAGTAGGGTGTTACAGCAAGGCTCTGAGGACCTTGAGGAATAATTAGCCAGGAAGGAAAAAGAAGTTGAGGCAGCCCCTGTCTTCTAGGACGCCTCACCTTGAGTATGGCAAAGATGAATGGTTCCACCTTGAGTTCGCTGTGGGTCTCCCCTAAGATCTGTTTGGTTATTATTTTTTTTTTCTGGATGAAGCCATCCAGGGATATGACAGGATGTTTGATTCCAGGGGCAGAAAGCAGGGACTTGGGATGAAGAATCCCTAAGAGAAGCGGCCCCTGCTGAGCAGATGCCTGGATGCTCGGGGCACAGCGGAGGTAAAGTGGGGATATAATTGAGAACCCGAAAGTTCCAGAAATCTACTGTTCCATCACCAGTGGATGGAGCCCATCATAGAGGAAGGGGAAGCCAGGGGGAATGTGGGATAAAGGAAGTGAGAGGATAGGGGGGCTTTCAATGTTCACTGGAAAGAGCATCCTCTTAGCTTCAGAAACAAGGAGTGCAGGTGCCCTGGGGCCTACAAAGCACAGCACTTTTCTGTGGCTCCTCCAAAGCACCCAGTGTCACCCCACTGGCAGAGACATCTGTGAGGACTTCTGGCTCTTAGTCTCTCTTAGTTGTCTAAATCCCAAATCCAGTGTCTGAACCCGGAGCTGTTCTGACTGTCCTCCTCCCATGAGCATTTGTTCCTGTTTGTTAGCCATTTGTCTGTCCTCAGAGAAGGGTCTGTTCACGTCTCTTGCCCAGTGATAGATGGGATTATTAGCTCTTTTTGTTGATTAATTTGAGTTCTCTATAGATCGTAGTTATCAAGCCTTTGGTGGATTTGTAATACACAAACATCTTTTCCCATTCTGAGGGTTGTCCATTTGCACTCATTTCAATTCACCTTGGAGGGAGGGGTAATGGGGGAGGGAGAAGGTTGGGTGCTCTCACTGAACGGGCATGGGGTCGGGGTGTTTGGCACGACTTTTGTATGTGGGACATAAGCAGAAGAAGGACTCTGCATAACAAAATCAAATATTTTGACCTGGTTATTTGTACCCTCACATTAACCTGAAATAAATTAGCTTAAAAAAAGAAGATTTTTAAGGTACAGGCAAGCTGTAATTAATTACATGGCTCAGTCTGCAAGGGAGCTAGCCTGCCTGTATGTATTTATTTGATAAATACTTTCTTTATAGTGCTTAACATGTGCTAAGCCATGTCCCAAGGACTTGTATTTGTCCTTTTGTTTCCATTCCAGATATTACTGTGGGCATTAATTACCATCAAATGGCAATTAATGACCACATAAACATGGAGTTTCTTGAATATGTGTTCAAATGATGTTGTTCTTTTTCCTGAAAGGTCAAGATCATTAAATTCCTTCTTAGCACTCCAGAGAGAGAAGTGGAAAAAGAGATCTATACCAGAGAGGTGTAAATGCAAGGCATATTTAGGACGAACAGAGAACAGTAATGTCAGCATTTTGCAAATAGTGCAAATGGGGGGAAAAAAAAGAGTTCCTTCTGGTTTTTATATTTCCTACATCTCTATAAAAGTTAAAGGCGCTACGATCACAGACTATATAAACAAGTTGGTAGTAAAGGTTTTTGTTTAAATACTACACAATTGCAATCAAGATAACTGAGCATTATTAGTAACTGTTAAGCAATGTATGTAGAATTTATTTCATAATGTTTCTTAATCATTTCATTTTTAGAGAAGTCCAAAATGAAGAATTCTTTTAGAGTTTCTTACAGATAAAAGCGTTAGAAATCACTTAAATTTCCAGTACTCAGTGTGGGTAGAATAGATAAGCAATACCAAATGCTGCTTTATTAAAATGTATTCCGCTTTGAATGTGTTACCCATATACAGATGTATGAGGCAATATATTGTGCTACGTGTCATTGCTAACTTCCCCTGATACTCCTCTGCCTAAAGATGGGAGGGGGTAATGCCATTACAACAAAACGTCTCTGGATAGCTTCACTCCCTATCACAAATGGCATTAATTTTTAAAAATTCTAAATTATTTTATTATAATTTGTTAGTGTATGAATTAGAAAGAAATAAATGTAGTCACGTGTCTCATAATGGTAGTTTAGTCAATGACTCACAAATGTTTGCCATTGTGTTACAATTGCCTACAGAATTCAGCACAGTAACAGGCTGTACAGGCTTGTGGCTTAGGAGCCCAGGGGTGTACTAGGCGACACTGTCCAGGTCTATGCAACCCCTTTAATGCTCACACAATGACAACATTGCCTGATGCTGCGTATCTCAGAACACTTCCAAGTTGTTAGGGGACCCAGGACTGTCGATGAATGTGGCCAAATATTTCTCAGAAAGTGCCAAAGCCTAAATGAGAAAAGCTCAACTTCAAAGTCAAACTGGTAGATACTAGATTAAAGGAGGAATGCCGTGGGCTCAGATTAATATCTGTGAGAAGGAATGAAAGCATCTGTGAAGGAAGAATTCAGAAGATCAAGAACTATGTACACGTGGGAGGTGGGGGAAGGACTCGAGTACAACACAGACTTTGGACTTTACCCTACAAATGCAAGCAATGTAATCTGATCATGGGTATCCTCCTGTTAATCCATAATAATAAAACAAACAGTGACGGAAGAAGGGCATCATCATAGCCCTGCTTCCCAGGCAGAGTGTGATTGAGGTGGAACATCAGAGAAAATGCTCAGCAAGTTCACGTCCTAAACTACATCTAGGACTTCACCAACATAGGATGAAATTATCATTATTATTATTATTATTTCAGTTTTGGCTGGGGCCAGACTTGAACCCTTCACCCCAGTATACAGGGCCAGTGCCCTACTCCTTGAGCCACAGGTGCTGCCTCTTTTTTATTTTATTTTTTTAGTGTTTGGGATTCATTGAGAGTACAAAGAATTAGGTTAACTGATTGCATTTGTTAGATAAAGACCCTCTTATAATTGTGTCCTGACCCCAGGAGGTGTGCCACACACCATGAACCACCATTCCTCCCCGACCCTCTTCCCACTTGCTCATTCCGCTCCTACCCACCCACCCCGTATTAGCTCAGCTCATCCACTGCCTTCATACTAGAGTTGAGTACATTGGACTCTTGCTTCTCCATTCTTGTGATGCTTTACTAAGAAGAATATGTTCCACCTCCATCCAGGTTAATACAAAAGATGTAAAGTCTCCATCTTTTTTAGTAGCATTCCATGATATACGTATACCACAGCTCGTTAATCCATTCCTGGGGTAGTGAGCTTTTAGGCTGTTTCCACATTTTGGAAATTGTAAATTGAGCTGTGATCATAGTCTGGCACAAATGTCCTTATGATAAAAGGATTTTTTTTTCTTCTGGGTAGATCCCCAGTAATGGGATTGCAGATTCAAATGGGAGGTCTAATTTAATTTATTTGAGGGTTCTCCATACTTCCTTCCAAAAAGATTATATTAGTTTGCAGTCCCACCAGCAGTGTAAAAGTGTCCCCTTCTCTCCACACCCACGCCAGCATCTGCAGTAAGACTTTGTGATGAAATCTTTACTTTGGCCCAATTCAGGATTTAACCGTGCTGGTTCTGGTTCTAGTGTATGTCCTAGTTCTTTGTCAATGTTGTGGTTATTTGCTGTGTTTTAGTTTTTTGTCTTTGTGTTATGGAATCAGATTGACCTCTTCTAAGAGTGAATACCCAGAATCTTCCCTAATTTCTACTGGCTACTACTTGGATCAAAGATCAAAGATAATACAGACTTCTTTTATTTATTTATTTATTTCAGAGATGCAGGTCTTGCTCTGTTGCCCAGGTTGAAGTTCAATACCTCAATTATACCTCACGTCAGCTTTGAACCCCTGAGCTCAACCAATTCCCCTCACCACAGCTTCCCCAGTAGCTGAGAATACAGGTCTGTGCTATCACTCCTACCCTGCATTACTTCAAATAATCCTCAGTGATTCAGGAAAGATATCTGTTATGCAAACAATGTAGAATTTTCTATGATATTTAAATATTCAGAAATAGCAGGGCTTCCTTTGTGCCTATAAAGTATTAGGAGAAACTAAAAAAAAAAAAAAATCATGGTCATTCTAGGAATATACTCACTCATGTGGAGGCGTGGCCCATATCAGACACATTACTTCCCTCCCCTCATGCTCTCAGTCTCAGGAGACCTCTGTCAACACCATCTTCCTGATAAAGACGATGAAAAGAAAGGTTGTTAACACTTCTTGAGAACCCCAGAGGGTTATCTTCCATTTCTTTGCAATACGAAATGAGTACTAGCTTTTCTCTAAGGTTTAACTGACTGAAAACGATTTTTAAATAATCACTATCATCAACAAAATACGCCAACAACCAGCAAGCCCATGACAGTCAAATGCTAATAACGATGGGCAACAGGTGTATTTATAAATCCTACTTACAAGAGTTATTTGAATTTCTAAGCATACATTATTCTATTCCATTAATTAAATATGTTAAAAAATTAAATTAAAACATTCTTTCAACTCTTACTATGAGGAGTGGTAAGCATGTGTCACGACTTTGGATTTGTTTAACATGATGCCTGATATCACTGCAATACATTGGTTTGTTTTTAATCTGTTGTAAGCACATATGGGTGAAATTTGCTTCTATAAAATTGGTTTTAAACACAGATACACTACAGATTAGCTTCTTAAGAGTTTGGTTACTGAACAATGATCAATAATTTTTGTATTTTTGAAGAAACAATTGCTATTCATATGTATAAGGGAATAAGATAATGACGGACAAACAATTTAGTATTTTATTAATACCTATCCAGAACTCGTAGAACAGCAAATATCATGCTGAATAAAACTAGTTAGAGATAATGGTCTTTCACGTTTTCTTCCTTTTGTAAAAATGTGTGTATTTGTATCTGGCAAAATGGAAAGGTGGCAAGGTGAGGCAAATATAGCTAGTTTCTAATTAGATTGATTAGATGCAGTTTCTCCTTGGCCTGAGAGATATAGGCAGAAAATAATTTATGCAGAGGAGGCAAAAATGGAATATTGAGGATCATGAAAAACAACACTTCTAATTCACCATTCTTTTGGTTTTCAACTTTGAAGATCCTTCATATTTAAGGTGACCAGATTTTAACATTGGTAAAGCGGGACACTATTGATTGGGGGGGGGGGGGCAGGGCCTGACAATAATGGAAACTTTGATAAGCACTTCTCAACAATTATTTGTTATTATTAAAGTTTAACATTATAAAATTAACAAAAATAATATAAAACTCATATCCTGGCAAAATAGCCACATGGCAACCGAAAACCGTATATTCCCTTCCTGTTCTCCTGCATTCCCTAGCTTGTCCTGCATTCTTTCCAAAAATAGGGACTTTTTAAAAACATCATGGGGGACATGGGACAAACTGTTAAAAATTGGGGCTGTCCTGCCAAAAGCAGGATGTCTGGTCACCTTATTCATATCAAAATAACTTGGTGGGAGAAATGCCTTCTGTTTTATAGTTTCTGGTGATAAAAATTTGTTGTTTCCAAAAAGTCCTAAACTGCTAGCCTGATGTTCTCCCAACCTCTAACTAAAATGAAGAACCAGAAGTGAATGACAATAGATATCATACTATTTTGCTGTTACCAGGATGTTTTTTTTCCAAAAACTTCAGTTGTCAATCCAGCTAAGCAAACGTCGTAATTCCAGTTCGATCCTGTTTAGTCTACAGCTCATCACTGGAGCAAGTGTTTCAAAAACATATGTCAGTTATTAGTTGAAAATCTAGCAAATGTCAGAAGTTTGGAAAATTTTTAAGAAATGTTGACATCCATCTCTAGTTAATGTAAGTAATGTAACAATACACAATGAAAGAAAAATTTCTTGCCATAACTATCTATATAGTTACACATCACCCATTTTATACCTCCTATTATTTACCATTTTTCTTTCAAAAAAATCTGAAATAGAATAGACCCAATTATGCCATCACCATTCTGACTCAAAGGGCCTTCAGTGTGATTATCACAATGAGTTTGTTGTCAGAACTACGATTTTTCTAACATTGTAATGTCCAGGGTGGGACACCAAGGACTTGTTCGTATCGGTGGCAGGCTTCTGCAACCCAGTGTCTAGCAAAGTCATTTGTAGGTCTTCAGCAGTACTGCAGGAAAAGGCAGAGTGAGTGAGGCTCTCCCCAGGGCCTCTCCACTTACTTTCCTCCTTCTCAGGTGCTTTCTTACTATATCCATCTGCTCCCATCCTAATTCTCACTCTTGCTCACAGGAGTACAGATTCTCTAAGACGGCCTCTGGATCTCCAAAGCTATCTCTATTCATTGATGACTTCTCCAAGTTCCCCATTTCTAAATAACTATGCTCCAAAAATTGTTTCTTCCTATACTACAGAACTTCCATTCTCACTTCTCTGTTTATAATCAGAAGATTGATTATCAATGAATGTTTCACTTTCTAATCTGGATCGCGTTTGGGATCCCTTTACATTCCCAATCTGAACTTTGTTCTCTACGTGTTTCCCTGTCTTTGATAGATAATTATGGATATTATCAATGGATATTTTAATCATTAATTATAATTTAGAGTTATTATACTTGGCTATCAAAAATTATGGGTGATGACAGCTTAAAAACTACCATGGTGAGAACTTTCTTTAGGTCAGGTGCCTAACTTCTCTATACCTATTATACATATTACAGTTAATATCAATATTATCTTATTTAAAATTTCCAACAACTCACTGGGTAGATAACTTTATATACCTCCATTTTATATATTAGGAAATGGAGACATAAAATGGTTAAGTAACAGGCTTAAAGTCATAAAATTACACTAGTAGAGTAGTCTACTGGTAGAGCAAAATCCAATTCCCAAACTTACTTATCCTAAACTACCTCTTATTTGACTGACACATTGATCCCCATATTGGGCATCTGGACACAGATCCCACTTCATCTGTTCATAATATGGCTCTTTATATTCCCATCTAGTCTTAGCCCATCTTCAACGTTGATTTCTTCTTCCCTTTGTTCTTACAATAACAACGACATGCATCTTTTATAATCAAAACAGCTTCCTTCCTGGAACTTAGTTTACACACTGCAAGCACTGTATTGCCCATCTAGTCTAGATCAGCCCCAGTCTCAGCATTACCTGATTTTGAACTATCAAGCAATCACCTTTTTATTATATATATTTATATATGTTGTATATATTTATATAGTTTGTATACATACAAAATAAAAAGGTGATTGATATATATAAAATATATGTATACAATGCATATAATATTTCATATATATATATACACACACACATATATTATATATATACACATATACACACACACACACACACACATATATATATTTGTTTACTTGAGACGGATTTCTTACTCTGTTCCCTGGGTAGAGTGCCATGGCATCATAGCCCACAGCAACCTTAAACTCCTGGGATCAAATGATCCTCTTTCCTCAGCCTCCCAAGTAGCTGGGACTACAGGTGCATGCCAGCACACATGGCTACTTTTTCCTATTTTTCATAGAGAAGGTGTCTTGCTTTTGCTCAGGATGAGCTCAGGCGATCCACTTACCTGGGTGTCCCAGAGTACTAGACTTACAGGTGTGTGCCATCGCTTGTGGCTAACAATCAACTTTTAAGAAAATTAACTATTTATTTTGGTGGTATAATGGAGCATGGGAATAATAGAGTTGAAAGAAGCATCACAGATTTTAATTTCTCTTTCAGTTTTTTCCTCCACTTTAAATCATTTCAATAAAATGTGCATAACATAAAAGTTTAAATATAAACTGCATTCATATATTTACATCCAGCTCTAAAGCTCTTTATCCAGCTCAAACAACATCATCCAGTTCTAAAACTCTTTGTAACTTGAGAAACTGACACCTGCACCCATTAAACAATAATTCCACATCTCCCCCAGCAGTCCCTGGCAACAATGATTCTACTTCTGTGACTATGAATTTGACTTCTTTCTGTGTCTAAGTGGAGTCATACAATACTTGTCCTTTTGTGACAGACTCATTTCACTTAGCTTAATGTCCTGAAAGTTCATGCATGTTGTAGCGTTTGTCATAATTTCCATCTTTTTTAAGGCTAAATAATATTCCACTGTGTATATACAACTAATTTTGCTTCTCTACTCATCTATCAACGGACACTTGTGTTCCTTCACCTTTTAGCTAACGTGATTAATACCACTATGAACATGGATGTGCATGTATTTCTTTGTGATTCTGCTTCCCATTCTTTTCAGTACGTACCCAGAAGAGGCATTGCAGGAGCACGTGGTAATTTAATTATTTAGTGAAACACTTAGTATTCTCTGTTTTTTGATAGTAGTCATGCTACCTTGTTCACTGTATTTTACAAAATTCTATACTTCTAGCAAAGTTATTCATAAATGATAGATGAGAGAAATAAAGTCATATTTAGTAGTTTTGTTAATAAGAATGACATCCAGTTTGTTATAGTAACTGCCTACATTTGCTATAACATTTTTAAATTTTAAATGATTTTTTGCATATGCTACCCTTTTTTTGTTTATATATATTTTTTGAGACAGAGTCTTACTACGTCACCCTCGGTAGAGTACCATGGCATCATAGCTCACAGCAACCTCAAAGTCGTGGGCTCAAGCAATTCTCTTGCCTCAGTCTCCCAAGTGCTGGACTACAGGCACCCATCACAACGCCTGACGATTTTTTGTTTTTATCAGGCCTAGGCTGGGTTCGACCCCACCAGTCCTGGTGCATGTGGTTGGTACCCTAATCACGGAGCAATGGGCGCCAAGCCTGCATATGCTATCTTATTCGATCCTTACAACAATTTAAAAACTTATGTATCATCAACATTTTACAGATGAAGAAACTAGGTCTTTGGGACAAATTTGCCAAAATATAAATAGTACATTTTTCTGATAAATAATAATTCAAATAATTTCTAACATTGATCATTTTTATTACTATAGAATCTGTTAACTAACTAATAAATGAAGAAAATATCCCCATTTCAGTAATTTTCCTTAACTGTTTCAAAGTTGTAGCTGCAGCAAGAGGAACAGTAACATATTCCTCATTTAACCTTCTTAGCACTTGGCCAAGGTTGTTTCAGGATTCAATGGAAGCCTCAGAGGCTCCCTATAAAAACAGAAAGGGAGATTACACATCTCAGTTGGGCTGAGACAACACTTATTTATCATCTAAACCAGGACACTCGTGATAGTGAAAGAGCTTAACGTTTATTATGTGAGAGACACATTCCCAAGCACTTCACATGTAATGTACTAACTTAGTTAATTCTCACAACAACTTTTGAGGCACAGACACTTCCTGACGTACTCATTTCACAATAGGGAAAGTGAAGACCTAAGAAGTTATATCAGAGACGAGATTATACAGATAGTGAATGTTGGGGCCTGGGCACAAACCCAGACCCAGAGGCACCAGGTTCTATGTTTTAATGTTACCACTTCTGAAAATGACTTATCATAAGCCCTGATTATATTTTAAATCTCTCATCCTGCTATTACAAATGATGAGACGTCTTCCACAGTCTAATAATCATTTTCCTCTTCCGAGTCACGCCTGCTTGCTGCTCTGCTGTCAGTAATAGCACTATCGCTCTTCCTCCCAGTCACTTATAATGCTGAAGTTATCTTTGGCCTCTTTCCTCCCATGCACAAGTTTTATCCATTCTTCTTTGGAAGTGAGGAACATAAACTTTAATCAAATGGCTATTGTCCAAAAAAACGGAAAATAACAGATGATGGCAAGGTTGTGAAGTTGGAACCACGTTGCTGGGTGGGAACATATCATGTACAGCCTTTTAGAAAACACATTGTCAGTTCCTTGAAAATTTAAACAAGGAGTTTCCATGTGTCCCAGGACTTCAACTTTTAGGTATATATCCAAGAGAATCAAAACATAAGTCCAAACAAAAATTTGTGCATGAATATTTATAAAAGTGGAAACAATTCAAACATCTATCAACTGAAAATGTATAAACAAAATGTGTTCTATTCATACAATGAAATATCATTCAAAAAGAGTGAATAAATGATGCATTATACTAAGTAAAAGAAGACAGTTGCAAAAGGCCACATCTACTATGATTCCATTTATATGAAATATCCAGAAACAGCAGATCCATAAAGGAGGTGGATTAGCAGGTGCCAGGAGCTGGAGTATGGAGAGATTGGGGACTGACTACTGTCAGATATATTATTTCTCTCTCAAGTGATGAAAATATTCTTGCATTAGATAATGGTGTCAACTGAAGAATGCCAATGTTCATAAATTTGGAAAGAAAAGCTTTGTTTCTCATAGAAGTTTGCAGCCTGCGATGTGGCCTCTCTGACAGGCTGGGAAGGCACAGCATTAGGCAGATACCAAGGGCATGTACTTCAGGGGAGAGGGAACAGAAACAGGAATTTATGCTGAGCAGGGTGGCCAAATGTACATATTCAATAAGCTAAAGGAGGGATCATGAATATGACTTGATAAGTGGGAGTGTGTCAAACAAGGAACCTTCTGCACAGCAAAGAAAACAATTAACAAAATGAAAAGGCAACTTCTAGAAGAGGAGAAAATATTTACAAGCCATATATCTGATGGGGGTTAATATCTAAAATATGTCAGAAACTCATATAACTTAAAAGCAAAAAACATACAAATAATCCAATTATAACATGGAGAAAAGTATTAAATAGACATTTTCTCCAAAGAAGACATATAAAAGGCCTACAGGTTCATGAAAAGGTGTTCAACATCACTATTCCTTAGAAAGATGCAAATCACGACCATATTGAGTTCAAATAATATTTCAACTGCCATATACTTTCTTCCATGTGTTTTGGAACACCTTATAGCTGATAAGATGTCTATTATAAAAAGCTAAGACATGACAATTATTGGCAAAAGTGTTAAAAAATGAAAGCGAACCCTTACATACTGCAGGTGGGAATGTAAAATGGTACATCTGTTATGGAAAATGGTATGGAGGTTCCTCAAAAAGTTAAAGATGGAACTGCCATATGATATGGCCATCCCATTTCTGGATATCTATCTATTCGAAGAAAACAAAATCAGTACTTTGAAGAGACACATGAACTCCCATGTTCATTGCAGCATTATTCACAAGAGCAAAGATGTGAAAACTTCTTAAGTGCTGAGGGATGAATGGGTAAGAATTTGTAGTGTATATATGTGTATTTGTGTGTGTGTGTATATACATGTATAGTAAGTATATGTGTATATACATATATTTTGTGTACATATATATATTATATATGTATATATACATGCATATAATATATGTATATATACATACATATATACACAAAAAGATATATATCTCAATACTCTCTCTCTGTATATATATATATACACACACACATATATCTCAGAAGGAAATTCTGCCATTTGCAAAGACATGGATAAACCCAGAGAATGTTTGCTAAGTGAAATAACCAGACCCAGAAAGATGAATATTATGTCATCTCACTTATATGTGTAATCTAAACAAGTAAAATTAATAGAGAAAGATAGAAGAATAGTAGTTTCCAGAAGCTAGGGGTGGAGAACTGGGGAGACATTGATCACAGTGTACGGACTTTCGATTATATGATGAGCGATTTCTGAGGCTCTCATGTGCAGCATGAGTGGTGACAAATGTGTTCATGAACTTGATTGTGGTAATAATTATACAATGTACATGCATATGAAATCATCACGCTGTACACCTTGAAGATATAGAGTCTGTATTTGTCAATTAGATAGAATTTTAAAAATCAATTCTTAAAATAAAAGACTTTTGTTGTTAGATGGATATTGCCTTTGAACAAATAGAAAAATATTGGAACGCACACACCCCCAAAGCTATTGTGAAAAATGGTAGAGACCTTTTGGAATTTAGATTTAGATTTACTTAGTGGCTCAATGCCGCCCATTCCAAAACTAAACTCATGTACACGTGAACTGCCAATGCTTTCAATTCTCTCAATGACCCTCATCTTAACTGCATTGCAGCCAGGAGTCTTAATAAGGCACATACAACACATAGTTTAATCTGCAGGAATAATTCAAATGCATAATACGAAATTACAGTTTCCATTCTCTTTAATTACCTGCAGTAACTAATACTTAAGGACAATATCTACATTTAAATTGTCTCTAGGTAGGCAGAGATTTATGAATATGTTTGGTGCACGGAAATTTTCATTTAATACAGATAACTATATTGAAGTCAGCAAAATAATAATCGAACTGCTGTACACATTTCTTCCACGTGTTTTGGAACACGAAAATATTCCCTACTGGAGAGCTACACAATACAATGGTATTTGTTAAAAAGGAATTTTACATAAAATTTAAAAGCTGACAGAATACTGGTATGCAACATGTTAATGGAATGAATGAGAACAGACAGCGATGTCCTTGGCACGGGTAAGTTTCTTTTAAAGGGTATGTATCTAGGGTGGATATTCATATTTTAAGAATATAAGACTATCAAGGAGTTGGATAGCACTACATATGCAAAGAAACCAACCAAAGTGATTAATTGAATAAAAATGGAACTTTTTTTTAAAAAATAAGTTATGTACAATATTTTGAAAATAATTTCTTACATTTACTTATTATTTTTGCTGTACTCATATCATTTTAGTCTGTGTAATACCAAATGAAACCCAACAGACAATGCAGTCAACTAGAGGAAAAATCAGAACAAGAATTTTACACAAGATCACATGCCATCAGCGTCACTCTGAAGATTAAATAAGTGTATTTACTTGTGGATTTAGAAATGTGTGTACGTGTCACGAGGTCTCCACTGCAAAATGAACAAGTTTGGTTTGTTTTTATCTCCAAGAAAGGAAGAAAAGGTAGAATAACCAAATGTCATAGAACCCTTTATGTTACTTTTGCATTTACGAACTAATAACTTGGGACCTGAAAGAGTATAAAGATGCTTGCGCTGTCTCAGAACACAGACCTCGAAAAACATACTTGTTTACATTTTCTCTATTAAGCTGTGCTTTCCCCTGAAAATTGATTTAGGGCACAGAATAGACATAAAGGCACAAAGACAGCTAGAAAGAAAAAGCTATAACAACAAACACATCATGTCACTAAAATCCAAGATGCCAAAAAATGAATAGAAAGTGGCCCTTGATTTAGAAGACGGGGGAAAAATAAAACCTATGTCTGCAGAGAGGAAGTGACAAGCAAAACTTTCAATGCAAAGAATCCGAGGGGGACCAGATAGCTCTGGAGAATGGATGTTGGTAAATTTAGAAGTCTTTTAGAAATCTTGAGACCTTCTGAGCCTTTGCC
This sequence comes from Galagoides demidoff, assembly GCA_963574575.1. Classification (NCBI taxonomy): domain Eukaryota; kingdom Metazoa; phylum Chordata; class Mammalia; order Primates; family Galagidae; genus Galagoides; species Galagoides demidoff. Next base: position 69,031 of record CAUYQV010145195.1, on the reverse strand, counting down.
TATTTTTTTGTCAAAAAATAGGCAAATTCCCTGACCACTTTTGGTAAATATATACATAAAAAGATTGAACAAGACTATTTCTGTATCTAGAGATAAAAGAAAAAAACTGAGAATAGGCCTACAGAGCTGTTCTTAAAAATAATAATAATAATAATGCCAGATGGTTAAGTAAATGTCAATACAAAAAACCCTTCTAGCCCTGGATTCTCTGAATTCCTAATTGCATTGCTCTGTTGGAACTGAGGCTCAGAGAACTGGCCTAAGAAAATTATGGTTTTTTGGCTACTGTTATTGCTACGAGTAATAAAGTGGGTTTTTTTTTTTCTCAAACCCATTGGTCTTGTATCTTCTGCTAGCATCCATAAAACAAATCTTGTTAATGCTTTAGTGTGCAATTAGTGTAAAGTAGCAGCCCCTTCGGTTTGACAATTATAAATTAATAGATCAGAAAACAAGGTTCAGTGAGATTAGGTGATGTGTTTGAACTCACACAGCTAATAGAGAATAAAGCCTGGAGACGGCCCTTACTCCATCTTCTAGAATGATATGCTTTTAGAGTTAGAATTAATTCTGTTGATAAGAGAAACTTCCTGGCAACAAAATGATTTAGAAGCAGAGGTTTATCTCTGTATCACATTCATGTGGGATATCGCAGGGTTTTTTGGCATGACCATTAAGAATTACCTATAAATACTTCAGAAGGATGAGCTTTATCTTTCTTTAAAGCAAGTGAAACGCTAAGGCCTTCTTGGTCTTCTTTAAAAATCTGTAAGGGACTTGGACTGGGAATTTTTTTCCTGAATACCATTCCAATATGTTGCTTCTTTTGAAAGATTTGGATGGCATTAATTACAACGAGGAGGTATTAAAGCAACGTGCTGTTCAGGAACGCTGCTTTGTCTTGCCCTTAGCTTCACAATAAGAGTGGCCAGTATTGAGGCCGACAGAAAATAAAAATCAAACTGAAAAAACCACAACGTGATTTCAAACACATGAAGCTGCAGCCGCTGAATGATGGTTCCTCCCGACCAACATCTGCCTTTCCCACTTCTTCTGATTGCCTTCCAACTACAGGAACCACAGAAATTGACTCCAGGCAAACAAAGCCATGGACGTGTGATGGTAATCTTTGCCACAAAATAAATGAGCTGGCCTGGAAAACCTCACCTTCAGAGACTTTCACTTTGTTCTTAATGCATTGGGAACTTTCCTGAGATACCTACTAAGTAGAACTCAGTGAGGTTGTATAATGGGCAACAGAGAGAAAACATACACCACTTCTAGAACATCAAAAACAGCTTATCCCTTCTCTAAAGCTCTTACTACAAGCACTAAGAAAAAAAGACAGAGAGGGTTGGCTATTAAAATAAAAGTTATTTTTAAAAATTCAGATGTTTCTTGGTACCCCAAATTTTCCTGATATGTCTGGACTTTTCACAGGAGCCTGTTCTGGCAGGAACAGAGCACGTTAATCTCAACCTGGTTTCTCAACAACAATTTCAGCTCCCAACTCTGTTTCTCTAGACATATGAGTATCAGGATACATCATTGTCAAGTGGCAGACTCAAGATTCAAACCCAGAAGGCTCTAACACCTAAGTTGCAATGCACATATTTCTATTTCGTGTTGTTAAATTAAACAAACAGGAGACCATTAGCCTGAGACTATCTCTGTACCGTGAGTTCCTATAGGGAAAAAAAACAAAACAAAACAACAGCAGCAAAAACACCCATGTACAGCCTAATGTAGTGTGTAAACACACTGTTAGAGCACTGTGGTGGCTTGAGGTAGTAGCTGAAATAATCGAAGAGAGCAAGTAGAGTTTTAGCAAGAAAGGAAAAGTTTATTAACTACCAACAATTTGCATAGCAAACCAGGCCCTTCCTGGTGACTGCAGGCTCAATGGAGGGTGCAGTTTGGGGTTTTACTTGCAACTTTAAACAGTATCAGCTGCTTCTCAAAAGTCTCCCAGTTTTTCAATTAACAAAAACAACCCACCTGCAAGATCTTTGTAACAACCCATCTTCAAAGTCTTAATCAGTCTCATTCCCATAATAGCCCAGGTCAGCCTGACCCAAAACAATCAAAAATAGCTTAACTATATCAGTAATCAGCCCTGCTTGTACCTCGCTAACTATCTAACCAAAACCTAGCTTAGGAGTATACTGTATTTTTTGTAACAATTAGCCAGGTTTTGGCCAATCACAAACAGCTGAGTTTCAGCCAATCATAGGTAGCCAACTGATTGCACCATACCCAAATATGGCAAATGCCTAGCTGTAAACAATTAGGTGATTTCTCTACTTTGCTTCTATGTCTGGCTTATAGTAGCTCCTTGGTTATGGTGCTGGGCAGAACTCTGTAAACCTCTTCAGGTTCTGAGTACTGCCAGATTCATGAATTATTCTTTGCTAAAATAAACTCTTAAATTTAATGTGTCTAAAATTTTTCTTTTAACACAACCCTGGCTTTTCACTACAATATATCTTATTAGGACATGCAAAGAACATTAAAATAATAATAAACAACATCAAAATCCAATTTTTCTTTCTTTTTTTTTTTCAGGTTAATGTGATGGTACAAACAACTTGGTTACAATGTTTGCATTTGTTAGGTAGAACCCCTCTTGTAGTTGTGCCCTACACCCATAAGGTTGCCCTACATTGTGTCCATTAAGTGGGAGCACATCAATCCCCCTTTGCCCTTCTCCTGCTCTCAAATTTCCCCTTCAACCCAATTTGAATGGAATTGAGTTTTTCTCCTATGTGGACATCCATGAAATTGTCTATTGCCTTCATATTAGTATTGAGAATATTGAATACATGCTTTTCCATGCTTGTGATACTTTACTAAGAAGAATGTGTTTCAACTCTATCCAAGTGATACAGAAAATATAAAGTTCTCAATCTTTTTTATTGCTGAATAGTATTCTATAGTATAAAAATATCACAGTTTGCTAATCCATTTATGGGTTGATGGGCATTCAGCTAATTTCCACACCTTGGTATTATAAGATGAGTTATGATAAACATTTTAGTACAATTATCCTTATGATAAAATGATCTTTTTTCTTCAGGATAGATGCCTAGTAGTGGTATTGCTGGGTGAAGTGGGAGGTCTTATCTGAGTTGTTTAAGGATTCTCCATACTTCTTTTCAAAGGGGCTTTATTAGTTTGCAGTCCCACCAACAGTGTAAAAAGTGTTCCCTTCTCTCCACATCCACACCAGCATTTGCAACTTTGGGACTTTTTGGTGTGGGCTATTTGTACTGGAGTTAGGTGGTATCTCAGGGTTGTTTTGATCTACATTTCTCTGATGATTAGGGACGATGAGTATTTTTTCGTGTTTGTTAACCATTTATCTGTCTTCCTCACAGAAGATCCTGTTCATGTCTCTTGCCCAGTGGCAGATGGGATTGTTAACTCTTTTTTTTGTTGATTAATTTAAGTTCCCTAGTCCTAGTTATCAACCCTTTGTCAGATTTGTAACATGCAAGTATCTTTTTCCATTCTGAAGGTTGTCTATTTGCTTTAATTATTATGCTTCACTGTCCAGAAGCTTTTCAGTGTAATTAAGGCCCATATATTTATTTTTGTTGCTATTGCCACTGAAGTCATCATCATAAAGTCTTTCCCCAGGCTAACATCATTAAGAGTTTTTCCCATTAAGGAAAAACTCCCATTATGAGTTTTTTTGTGTCTTAGATTTATATCTTTTTTCCATCTTGAGTCAATTTTTGAAAGTGGTTAAAGGCATGTGTCCAGTTTCAGTCTATGACATGTGTTTATCCAATTCTCCCAGCACCATTTTTTGAACAGGGATTCTTTTGTTTGGCTTATCAAAGATCAGATGGCATATGAGACTAGTTTCATCTCTCAGTTCTCTTAGGTAGTTCTAGTCAGAGGTCTAGTTCTCTAGAGCACATCAACAACCCAATGAATCATTTCAAGGAAATTGATAAGGAAGGGCAATCCAATCTCAAACTTGGCAAAAGAAAATAAATTACCAAAATTAAATCAGAAATAAATAAAATTGAAAAAAAATCATTCAGAAAAATCAATGAAATGAAAACTTGTTTCTTCAAAAAGAGAAACAAAATCAATAAACCTTTGGCCAGATTAACCAGAAACAGAAAAGTAAAATCTCTAATCACCTCAATCAGAAAGAAAAAGAGTAATAACAACAGATACTACAGAGATACAAGAGATTATCTCTGACTACTACAAGAAACTCTACACATACAAATTTAACAATGTGTAAGAAATAGACCAATATCTGGAATCACATCATCTCCCTAGACCTAACCAGGAAGAAATAGATCTCTTAAGCAGACCAATATCAAGCACTAAAATTGAAGAAACCATAAAAAATCTTCCAACTAAAAATAGCCCTTGACCACATGGTTTCACACCAGAATTCTATCAAACCTTCAAAAATGAGCTTGTACCTATACTGCAGAACCTATTCCAAAGCATTGAGAACGAAGAAAAATTCCCCAACATGTTGTATGAAGAAAACACCACCCTGATTCCAAAACCAGGAAAGGACCCAAGTAAAAAAGAGAACTATAGACCAATTTCACTAGTGAATATCAATTCAAAAATACTGTTAAATCTTAGCCAATAGATTATAGTTATATGTTGAAAAAAATTATACATCACCATCAAGTAGGCTTCATCCTAGGGATGCTGGTTTAATATAGATGTAATTCACCATAGCAACAGAAGTGAAAACAAAGCCCATACAATTCTCTCAACAGATGCAGAAAAAGCATTTGACAAAATTCACCATCATTTTCTAACAAGAACATTTAAGAAAATAGGCATAAATGGCACATTTAAGCTGATTGAAGCTATCTATGACAAACACACAGCTAAAATCATACTGAATGGAGTAGAACTGAGAGCTTTTCCACTTAGAACTGAAATCAGACAAGGTTGTCCTCTATCACCACTACAATTCAACATAGTTCTGGAAGTTCTAGCCAATGAAATCAGAGAAGAGAAGTATAATAAGGGTATACATATGGGTGCAGAGGAGGTCAATCTCTTACTTTTTGCCAATTATATGATCTTATACTTAGAAAACCTCAGAGACTCAACCACAAGACTCATGGAAGTGATCAATAAATACAGTAACATCTCAGGGTGTAAAGCCAATGTCCACAAATCAGTAGCCTATGTACATTCCAGTAATAGCCAATTTGAGAAGGAGATCAAGGGTACAGTTCCCTTCACAATAGCTTGAAAGAACATACCAGGAATACATGTGAATCTCTCTAAATGTAGAATATAAATGTCTTAACACAATAACTAAGAAAAAGACATGAAGGCTATGTTAACCAGTTGGATGAAAGTACTTCCAATTGTGTACAGAAACAGTACACTGTACCCCATGATAGTATTAATGTACACTGTTATGATTTAATAAAAAAACTAAAATATAAAAAAATAAGAATTAGCATCCTAAACAAAGAGAGCATCATAACTTAATCCCAAATGATAATTAAAGATATAATTGAAGAAAAAAAAAGGACTAAAACCGGGTGTCTGGGGTGTCTGTCTCTGCACGTGACCACTGTGCTATCAGCCTCCAGGAACTCGTGGTCTGTCTTTCTTCTGAGTGAGCCTGGAAGGAAGACTCAGACCCCCCGGATTTCACTTCTAGATCGTCAGCAGCTATTTCCTCTGGGGAGTCATTCACTTGGCTTCCCAGAACCCTTTTCCTTTGGAATTGCCCCTTTTCCAACCTGTTCTGGAAGGTCTGCCAGTCACACGGCCACCAGGTTCCCCACTGTTGGCCTTCTGGAGTTTTCCATATTCCCCGAAACAGTGATTGGTCTGTGGTTGAGCATATCAGCTAAGCAGGATTAGAATATTGTGTATGTGTAAGCTGTATGGAACTGGGGATCATGCCATTTGTGTTTTAAAAAAGCATAAGTTGAAAGAACCATGAAGGCATAAAGCTGGCAGGGACAATCTCTGCCACCAGATGGGAGAATCTGCTTGAGACTGAATCCAACACCAAGAAAGCCGAGACGTTTGGATTTGCAGTAGGGAAGCAGGGAGAGAGAGAATGAGCGGTAACCACTGTGACGGTCGGCTCGGTACCTGCATCCAGCTGCCTCTGAGGTCATTCTACCTCTATACTCTTCAGTTCTGTGATCCAATAAAATCCTTTTCCTCTTTTTTTTTTTTTTTTAACAAAGGGGGCCTTTATAAGGATGTGTTAAAAAATAGGTAAAAAATTGTGTTGTGTTGTAATTAGCTCAGTAAAAGGAAATATTCACTCTCATCCATCTAGGTAACTATCAGCTTTAAATTCATAAAATTTTTCTGTATTTCCTCTCTGAGGTTTAATAGAAGCAGGAAAAAAAAACCAGTCTGACCTAGGGTGGTGCCTGTGGCTCAGAGGAGTAGGACACTGGCCCCATATACTGGAGGTGGTGGGTTCAAGCCCCAGCCCTGGCCAAAAAAAAAAAAAACTGCAAAAAACAGTCTGACCTATAGTTTTCACTCAAAGGTTCTAACTATAAGAGTTCCTGAAACCAAACCAATTTCCATATCTATGCACTTTACTTAATCGTGGTTGCTGAGTTGAATCTGTACCTATGTGAAGGTGGCGATGCCTTCTGAGTTGGTTCAGCCCTTGGCTCTGTGTTCTGTGTCACATCAGGTGCCCTTCCATCATCTGTCCCTTTGATACTTTCTGGTGTTAAAGGAGACTGAAGATCCCCGCCTGCTGATTCCTGGGAACGTGTACTGGCAAGTTCCATCTTCTCTTGAGATTTTCCCTTTGCTAGTCGAGTAGTTTCTTTAAATTCCTGAAACTTTTCTGCAAATTTTGAAAGATGATGCTCAGGGGAGAATCCCGACAGCTCGGCCCATCGGCCAAACTTCTGAGAGGTTTTAGTAAATGTCGTGTTTGGGGTATTATTGCCTTTGAACCATCTAAATTGGTTATCCTACACACATGTCTTGTGCTGTCATAGAAATAAGACGCAGTAACTGCATGCTTGCTGGTGGGTACCTAGTTCTTCCTTGTGTCTGGATCAGTCTGGAAGACATGAGCTCGAGTGCTGAAGACAGGTTGTTCCCTTGTATACCTTGGGGCTGGGTGTGGAGACTCGGGCTGGTGATCCCAGCTTCTTGGCACCCCGAGGCCTGAGGATTGCCACGCACTGCTGTGAGCTGTTTTTCAGTTCTCATTTCCCCCTTTGGATCAAAGTCTTTCTCTTCTGAGAAAGGTGAGGTCTAGGAGAGCAGGTCTTCTCAAGGAGACCACAAGGATACACCTGCAGGGTCCTCTCCATGGTCAATCTGTTTCCTCTTATTCACACATGAAGAGATGATCTCCCTTTAAACTATAACATTCTGGACCCTACGTTTCATTATATCATCAGTTCTGAAGGAATATGGTTTTTGACAAATAGTCAATAAATATTTTAAAAAATGAATTGTTCAACCTGCAATTCAGGATAAAAATCGGGGTCAGGAGCATATATTTCAAGTACGTTTTCTAGGTTCCTAGAGATTGATCACTTTGAGGGTGATCTAAAATAATGTAAAGTCGACATTGCACTGGCTTAAATGTTCTTCTTTAACCAGCTGACTTCGCCTACCAGGGGTCCTCAAACTTTTTAAACAGGGGGCCAGTTCACTGTCCCTCAGACCATTGGAGGGCTGGACTGTGGACCCCGGGACAAGATGGCTGCTAAGCAGGACAGGCAGTGGTGGCAAAAACATCCAGCGGGCCAGATAAGTGTCCTCGGCGGGCTGCATGTGGTCCGCGGGCCGTACTTTGAGGACACCTGGCCTAGACCTTGCTGGGAAAGTCAGCTCTAACTAGAGGACTGGTGTGAGTTAAAGAGTGGTTTCCTGGGCACAGGGAGGAATCTGGTCCTGAAACCAACAAACAAAACAAAAGATGGAATTGTTGAAGGATGAGTAGGACGTGAAAGGAATTTCCAGTTGTTGCATCTACACAATGACACAGGGTCAGAAAGTTCACAGGAAAGGAAGGAGTGGATGGCTCCCTCACTCTGGGTTGAATCTGTTCTGTGTTAGATGCACCTCGACTCACCCACACCCCCACCCACTACAATTTCATATTTACAGAGATGAAAAGATCTTCAGATGTAATGTGTGAGCAACTCATAAAGATGCTAAGAAACTGCTTTCAATGTGAGAAATACGTATAAGATGTGCTTCCTACTTCTTGCATCCGAATGTATTCATTGACTGAGAACCACATGGTGTGATCCTCTCAGTAATCACCCACAATTGAGTCATCCCCAAAGAAAGGGAGCTCTTCAAATCCCTCCTATTTGCCAGGAAGTATGCTGAATGCTTTGTGTATTATCTCATAATCCTCTGAACAGAGATAACAAGACAAATAATATCATCACCCCTATTTTATGGATGGGGAAATTGAGATGTAAAGGGTTTAAATAAGTTTCTCTAAGCCTCACATCCAGGAGGCAGTGCAAGTCTTTCTGGCTTTAAGTGATCATCTTTAATCACCATACTAGCTGCCCCTCCCAGATCTAATTAATTTTAATGATAAAACAACAGAGATATTCCCTGCCCTTCCCTCTGCCCAAGAGAAAGCAAAAAGTTGAGCTGAGAAAGTGTAATATTGCCAGAATGAGAAGGGGGGGTAGGTATGGGGCACATGGGGAAAAAGAGTCAAGTTATAAACATCTAGGGGGGCTAATACTGGGGAAAAAATAAATCTGAAATGCACAGGCCCTTCTAAATCCTTTCTATTCACTGTGACTTGGCTCATTTCATGCAAATTCTTTGTTTAACATGAACTCATAGTTTCGGAGCTCAGCCCGCCTGGCTGCTAGCGTCCTCCTTCAGGCTCTGCCAGGCAGAAGTGGGCAGGGCATGCTGCAGCCTGCCAGACGGAGCTGCCCAAACCCAGCAGCAGATTTAGTGTTTCCTGTAGAGGCTTTCTGAGAAGAAACATCCCCAGATTGTTTGTATATGACAAGCTTATGTTTCCACGATGCCTTGGGCCATGGCTTTCGAGGGGTCATTTCATTTCATGGACATTTTTCTGACTCCGTAGGGAATTTCCGCATCCACATAGCGGGGCTTACAGAAACAATGACATTGGATTTTTAGGGGGAAGACAGGTTGGTTATTACGGCTCACGGAAAGGACTCTTCCGTGTCACGTGAAAGACGAGGCAGGGTTTGGGGCGAGGTCCTTCCGTGTATCCGGTGAGGAGACGAAGTGGGCCTCACCAGGGGCAAAGCTGCGGTGTCTTAGACGTGCGGGGGCTTAGGACAGTGAGCAGGGACGCCGTCCAGCACAGCGTGGATGGCACTGGCTGCTCACATCTGTCTGCGGCTCAAGCAGAAACAGTGACGGAGTCTGCCTGAGCTAGAGATTGGGCTCCTGATGGCTCACCCCCAAATACTACAAACTCTGGGGAACAGCATCAGTGGTTTCTTTTTATGACGTCATTGAAGAACTGATTCAACATGGCTGAACCTTGTCACGTTTTTGGCTCCAACATCTCTTTGAAAGCTCAGGAGATGCAGCCTTTCCCGACACTAGTGTAACATATTTGTTGCTTAAGAGTCTATAATAAATGGAGTTATGTGAAACATACTTGACATTTTAACCTAGCAAGTGTGTTCCTATATCTAGACATTGTATTTTAGATTTTTATTAACAACAGTTACTGAAAGCTTTCCCTGTGTTAGATATACAATGTATTTCACTCTCCTGGAGCATTGAGTATGTTTGATTTCTTTGCCATCTCCCTTTACTAGAATGTAACTCCATGAAAGGAGGTCGATTCCTCTCCTTGATCCACTGCTAAATCTGAAGCACTTACAATCATGCCCGGCTCGGTTTGGTGTCTAACAAGTAAGTTTTGCATAAATGAATAGAGCTCTGAGGGTTTTACAGGCACGAGCTTTTGCCTCTTCGTATCAACCCATATGAGCGCGTTATGTTTCCATTTCCACTTTACTGATAAGGAAAACAGAGCTTTGGGAATTTGAATAAACTTGTCAAGACCATATAGCAGGTAACTGACAAAGCACAAATTGAGCTATGGGACGTTGTCTCTAAACTCCATGCCTCCAAACCCCGGTTCATGTCCTCCCGAGCAGTTCCACAGAAAGCAGAGTCCCCCTGACCAAGGCGTCTGGCCCTCCTCTGTGTGGAGGGTGTCCCAGTGAGGAGGAGGGGTTGTACGAGCCTTAGAATTCGAGTTGTTTCTGTCATTAGACAAAGTCATATTTTGATGGCATTTCTGGGGTGCCTCGCACGCTTCGCCACCTCGTCTGACTGTCAGAAGGGGAGGATAGAGGTCGTTAGCACTGGGGGTTTCTCTTTCACCTGTCAGACCGACGGTAAAGCAGCTACGTACAAGGACCAGCCAGGCCCCTTGCAAAACATTAAGAAATCATTCCTACCTCTGTCTCTTGATTTGTTCATCTTCCTGGGTATGTCTTGAAAATGCACAGGTTAGAACAGAGCGTATTTGTGGTTTGGGTTTAAAGGGGAAGGAGAGAAGAGAAGAGAGTTCAAGGCAAACAGAGATGATGCCTCTAACAAGGGAAATATAAAGTTACGAAAACAAATGTTAAAACTGACTAGAACTGACACATCCGTTACAAGTTACTCTCTTTCTAAAACAGAAGGAAAATGCGCCGTAACCTTGGCACCGAAATGTGCTACGAGTCACCTAGAATCCCGGGTCCTGGGCTCCCTCCCAGCCTCCTGCTGCTGTCGCCCTGACCTGCCTGTTGTCTTATTCGCTGGGCCGTTTTGTCCCCGAGCCTTTAGTTACGGTTTTGCCTCTTGTAGGGTAGGTGTGGGAGATGATTCAGACATGTTAAGATACATTTTATGGGCTAGGATAAAAAAACATGACATGTACCCCCTAACCAACTTGCTTCTCCCACCCAGAAGAGAGTTTGCCCAGGATTCTGGGTTGGAAAGTTCTGGTGAACATTCCCTAAGGGATAACTGAGGTCTCCTGGCTTCATCTCTTTGGGGACCAAGACATAGTTCTGCTATTTTCTGTGACCTTTTAGCTAATTAAACCCAAACTGAGTAGTTACAACCCTTCTCTTACTCAGTGTTCTGAAAATAGGGTGTGTGGGTGAAAGGGGGGTGAAAAACCAAGGGATAGACATTACGAGGTTTATTTTTTTCTCTTTCCGCAAACTTCTAACACTATGAGTGGTGGCATGCTAGAGTTCTCTGACCGCCCCAGCTGCCCATTACCTGGAGAGCTTTTCAAAATAATTATGCTTGAGTCCACCCCAAACAAATTAAACCAATCTCTAAGAGTGAGGCTTGGGCCTTGGCATTCTGGAAAAGCTCTTTGGGTGACTTGGCACGTTTGTGTAGCTAGGGCTGCACACTCAGCTGGAGTGGAATAAGGGGCTGGAGGCTTCAGCATGTGACACACCTGTGTTTGAATTCCAGACATGCCACTTTCTGTGCTAAGAGACATTTGGCAAGTTTTTCAAGTTTCCTGAACTCACGTTCTCACCTCACACACAGTGCCTTCATCAGAGCATCCTTTTAAAGATAACATGAAAAAAACCCAGTTGTGTAGCTAGTATGGTGCCTAGAGTATAATTGGTGTCTAGTAAGTACAGGTGATTATCACGGTCATCATCATTAATGGCCTTGGGAGAGCCCATCATTTCCATATGCGGACACTGCACAGTCTTAGAGGAAAGCAGGCGCCCAGTGGAGACCACTCCGGCCACCTGCTCTTTGTCAGATGGAACGTGGTACTATGATCATTTCTGCTGCGCTATCCAATTCTATTTTTGAACCACAGTTCTGCAACAATCGAAACTATTCCAACAGGTTTATACTAATGGATAAAATAGTTGTCAATGTTAAGATAGTTTTCCCAACACTGAGATTTAGTTTCTTCCATTTAATTCTGATTCTACTATTCTTTTAGTTGCATCCTTCCAGTATGTTGAAAATCTTAAAGCATTTACATCATTCTATTGTAGATTTGTTTTTCATCTCCCTCTGGCAAGACTAAGAGTCATTTTTTCTTTGTAATGTCATCAAAATAAATAGGAAGCCAGGGCACCTTTTTGTCTTTAAATCACAATGTTTTCTTCAACCTGTTGCCATGAATTCTCCCCTCCTCTATGCAAACCAGCCATTGCATCAGCTACAGAATTACAGACTGGCTTAAACCCATCAATAAAACTGCTTAAAACCCGAAGTATTGTTCACTAGGGATGAGATGCACAATAGTCTTACACAAAAATAAATGCCCACATGGCTGCTTAATTGAGGGGCAGCGCTCTACTGTTTAAAAGAAACAAAATCATTTTCCTAAAAACGATTTGTGTGCTAAAAATCTGCAAATGTGTCAAGGAGAAAGGTTAATCCCTCTTTTCCATCTTCTAGAAAGACAGACACACTACAACCCGGGTGGACGGCACCATCATTTTCACAGGCTCCGCGTCTGGGAGTAACTTACGACTCGATGGCTTAGCTACGCCCACCTCCTACACGGAAGGCCGCCCCTGAAATCTCTCTAGTACTTTGCTTTTCTCAGTCATCAGCCTCGTCCTCAGGTTCATTGCCCTCCGCCTCTTTCATCTCCTCTGATGAACCCAGAGCCGTCCTGGTCTTCCCCTTCCTCCTTGTGTTTCTCTAAAGCCCAGATCATACTGAGTGGGTGGAAAGAGTTTCGCATCCCTGAGTGTGAGAGGAAGAGCTCCGGGCTTGGTTCTGTGGCTTCTCGCTGTGTAAACGTCAGGATTTTCTTCCTCTCTAAGTCTGTTTTGTTGTACGTAAGATAAGAATTAACCTTAGTGTTCAGATAAGCATGAATTTTAATAACTTCTGCAAATCACCAGGTACAGTGTCTGGCTCCCAGGAAAACCTCAGCTGACATGAGCCACTTCTCCACCCTGACCAGCCTCCCAATCCCCTCTTGTGACGGTTTCCCTCACACCTGCTGGTCCCCTGTCACTGCCTGCTGTCCCTGCACACATGTACCTCCGTCCCCCTGCGTCTGTACCTTTGACCATCTGTATTTATGGAGCTCTCTGTCACGTTTGCTCTGTGTTTCTTCTCACATTTTCCTGAGATTTCCAGTTGAAATTTACCAGCAACTCCCTCCCATAACCGTGCCATCCCTCCTCTGTGACCTCCCATCCGCCTGGAGTTGCATTCTCTGTTGGCATTTGCTCTCCCAGCCCTAAGGGCAGGGGCGGGGCCTTCCTCCCCTCTGTCTGCACCTGCCTGTCTCTGCTACACCTTCCAGAGGGCCCGGTTTGCGTGGACAGGGAACACTCAAACGCTTAGCGAACATATGAATTGCTTAACAAATTCTTTGTATGTTTGAAACCGCAAAACATTGTCACATGGAGGATGGTAATACAATTATCACCGATTATGTAACTACAGAAATTAATCCCGTCCACCAAGCTTAAATACATTCTCAGAGCAGTAGGAGGAATAACGGTGCTCCCCCGTCTCAGAAGCTGTTATGAAAGCCTTTAACAGGCCCTGGGGACCAACGCACACCCAGGAAGCTCCCAAAATCACAGCGCTCAAGGCCTTAAGATTAAGCAGCTGAAGAAAATACAAAAGGCAAGTTGTTGAGATGCAAGTTCATGTGCTCCTGGCCCAGGAGAATAGTTAATTTAGTTGTGCCTATTCCAGCCCAGGGAGGCATAGAGGATTTTCTCCTTAATAAACAGCGAGAATGAAGTGAAGTGGAATAGAGGAGAGAATTCTAAAATTAACAAAATCCAATATCTATCTGCCTCCATCGCTTGAATTTATCTTTCCTTTTGCTTATACATGTTTTATGTGAAACAGATCTGTGTAAATACTGTGTGCTGACTGTGTGCGTGTCATGGCTCTCTGCCGCAACGTATTTGATGATGACCTTTGGTTTCTCCATTTAAACAGGACATTTCCCCTAGATTGTTCGTCACAGCTCAGTTTACAATCTCCAAGACGTGGCATCAATCCAGGAATAAATTAATAAAGTGTGGTATGTGTTATACCAGGGAATACTATTTTAGCCATAAGAAGATGGAGACTTTACATCATTTGTATTAACCTGGGTGGAGTTGGAGAACATTCTCTTCCATAAAGTATCATAAGAATGGAAAGCAAGTAGCCAATGTACTCAGTACTAACATGAAACCAGTAGAGGAACCAATACACATCCACACAGGAGAAACATCCAATTTAGTACAAGTTGGGGGTGAGGGGTATCGGGAGGGGGGAGGGATTGGTTTGCTCCCACCTCGTGGGCACAACGTCAGGGTACACAGCACACCTCCTGGGTGAGGGACACAACTACAACAGGGGCCTCACCTAACTAATGCAAACATTGTAACCTAATGGTTTACACCCTCACATTAATCTGACATTTTACAAAATGTTGAAAGCACTAAATAATTGTAATCAAGCACAAGTTGCTTAGAGCATAAGGTGACCAGCCATCCCAGTTTGCCAAGCTTGGGGACATTTTCTGGGACATGGAACTTTTCAACATTAAAAACAGGAAAGTCTTTGGCCAAGTGGAAAGCTAAAAGATTTTTCACCATTTCGGAGAGAAATACCCGATACTGTTCCTTTCCACAAGGTGCCTACATTCAACTTGAGGAAATAGGATGCGTGAGACCCAGTACAGAACAATCCAGGAATCTGAGCTCTAGCCTAGACACGGGGGTGCAGTGTTTCAGAACGGAGAGCGGGAGGGGGCTAGTGAAGGGGGAGCTTCTTTGCAAAGATGAGCCCAGAGTAAGAAGGCCCAGACAGACGGAAGCTTGGAAACTCCAGGAGAGAGGAATGTGGGACAAATGGAGAAGTGGTGTGAAATCCAGCAGCCTTCCCTGGGGCTGGCGGAGCGAGCTGAGGTACTGCAGAAATTCCCATGGACACAAACAAAAAAAAAAGTCTGGGAAGTGAGCGGCGTGGGGCACCTGCCGTCTGGCCTCCCAGCATTTGCTTGGATAATTGAGCAGTGGCTCCAGCTAAACGTGACATTTGATTATTCACATTTCTCAAAAGGATAATTGATGCTTCTGGTGGAATAAGCCGTCCTGTGTGTTACTACTGCACGCATGTGTTTCGAGGGAAGACGGTGATGCAGGGAGTTGGGGGGAGGCGGCATTTCTCCTGACATGTTTTGTGCAGGTAAACAATCTCTATAGCAAAACCAAAATGCTTCAGCGAAGAAAATAAGTAGCCGTTCTTTCCAAATCGATGCTGCCCTTTATCTGATATTGGCAGCCCCTGAGGTTTGGCGTCTGGGCAGCACCCTCGCCATTTGTTTGATTGTCTCTCGGCAAGCTACTCACCTCCAATGTTGAGCAGCTGCCTTACTTTTCTAATCCTTCTCAATTAACCTGCCCCCTGCTTCATCAAAGGGCTCTGGCATGGAAGCCCAAGTTCCCCGGGATGACACACCATCTTTCCTGAAGGACAATTTTCCTGTCAAAAATTCAAGAGGGAGAATGTGAGTTATTTTTTCTTTCTTCACTTGTTGCCAGTCTCTACTTACCATTCAGATGAACCGCAGTTTCTGTAACTGCTTTTGCTTCAATATGAACCCTATAAAATGTTCTTTTTTTTCCTTACCATTCCTTCCCTCCCCTCAAAAGCAAGCCCGCGTGTTCCCAGGGAGAGAGAACCTGGCCTCGCGGAGCCCGGGGCCTCTGGAAAGCCCAGCCCTGCAGAAGAAAATCAGATCCTTGGGCGAAAACCAGGAAGAAAAAAGAGCAGCTGTTAAAACACTTAGTCTGTTTTTCCGCTCTGCCCCTGCTGGTCCCTCGCTCGGCTCTCTCTCCCACATGTGCTCTTTTCTATGCCCCCGAGAATGTGCTGGGGAGGCCGCCCCTCGGAGTGGGGCGAGCGGCCCGGGGCCATCCCCAGCCTGCATCCTCACGGCCATCCTCGCGCCGCCCTCCTCCTCGCTGCATTCCTGGAGGACAGTTGAGAGATTGATTGGATGGTTTTTTGGCAGCTATCTGCAGAGCCCGCAGCCACAGCTTGGTTTAATTAGGGAATCAGAGCGTTTCTTTTATGTAGGTCACATCAGGTTTTGATTCCAGATCTCATATAGCCATAACCTTTCTGAAAAGTCAGAATTACATGTACAATTGTGAGGTTTCTTCTAAAGTCCCCCCCACCAATTCTCACTAATCGTGTGTGCCGGTGCAACCGTTTCTCTCTGTTTCTGTCTCTTTATCGGAGTGAGAGTGGCCTTCTCCCTCTCTTCCAGGAAGGTCTTGTCTGCAGCAAATATGCTCAGCCATCAATTATTAGCAGGGACCGGGGTGGTGGGAGGGTGGGCGGCTTATTTCCATTTTTAGCCTTTGCACCCAAAAGATTTAATGGGTTCCCTTTTTATAGAATCTAATAGACAAGAACCTATTTGGAGAGAATGGAAAGATAATTACTCTGGTTGATCTTTGAGATTCAATTAGAAATAAATACGAGGTAAGAAGCGAGATGGCAGACTGGGCAATGCCATGGACCTTCATGAGCTGAAACCCCACATTCGATACTCTCAGATTACGAGCAGCCCTTAGGAAACCTTGTCTAAAGAATTTCCAGGGCACGAGGAGCACTGCTTGGTAGGTAGCCGAGTGACAACTACCGAGGATTATGGAAGCCTGAGTGATGAGCATGGATTCTGGTATCGCCTTAGAAAATATCTTAACGAATATATATATTACATCTACATATAGTTTTTATGAAAGGCAAAATATATAGAGTTGCATATATATTTTGTATAATTATAAAAATTATATGTAGACCTAATAAGTATACACAAAATATATATAAAACTATATATAGTTTGCCTTTCCTAAATGTGTGATAATGAGGGCATGAGTGATTTGAACTGTTCTTCAGGCACTGTGTTATACGTGTACTTCTGCTTCTAGGAAGGTTGAAATTTTAGCAGTCAAATAAAACGGAAATACTAAATATCAAACATTCAAGAGCAAGATAGCCACTTTCACCACCTCAGGAAAATTCCAGAGCGTGTGTTGATACGGGCAATGTGTACCTGACTGACTAATGTGGGTTCCTGTCCGCTGCCACCCGCAGGTGATTAATTAGTCTGCTCTGTGAGTGTCATGCAAACAAGGGGACGAGGGTGCAGGCTCTCCGGAGGGTGAGCAGCGTCCTGTTTACAGGTCCTGGGTGGTTAAATGAGGGGCACTGGGAAACACTGGCATGAAATCCAACGAGGCATTTCAAGTTGTGCGCCTCTTGAAATGTGAAGAGGGGCTATTATCCCTCAAAGGCTGCAGGTCCAATCAATTGCAAATTGTTAAAAGCAGCTGGACGGAGATGTCTGTCAATGGAGGTGTCTCCTCTGTTGGAGAAACTCAGACATCTGGGCTCATTATTTTCAGAATGAAAAGGGAACCGCAGCTGTCTGGTCGGATGCATTTGACTAAACTGCTAAACGGAGGGTCCAAGAGACATGGAGGAGGCTGCAGCTGAGTTTCGGAGCCCATCATTTCAGAGCCTCCCTGACTTTCCAAACTTCCCTTTGGGCAGGAAGCATCACAAAATGGGACTTGCCCTGCGATCCCTGGCGTGATGGCTGTTGGAATCATGTCACTGCATCACTGAAATCACCTGTGTCAGGGTATTTGCCTCCTACTTCTCCTGCCTGAGGCTCTCACCTCAATGGATAATATCCAAGAAGAATAAAATTAATTCATTGTGGTTTTAAATTGCCTAAGACAGAACTTTGTGTTTACATTTTAGAGGAGAAGTTAGAGCTGGTGTTTGCTACGTGGAAAGGGAGGAGTTCGTCCATCACCAAATTAAATTTAAGTAGTTAGAGGTCCCTTCTGCAATCTTATGTCTTTTAAGAGAAGGTGTCTTGACCGTAGCTCTTCGATCTCTCCACTTGTATTAAATTCATTCCGTAGCATATAGAGTTCTGTATTTTTGTTATGGCTGGAATTAAACCATAGGCCCTGTCAAATGTGCAGTTGGTGGTAGCTTAGGCCATCTAAATAAAAAAAAAAAATACCCACTGTGTATTCTATAGAGTTGCAATGCCCCCTCCTGTCTGCACTGCCTGCCGTGGAGAAGCCCGCTTCATTTGTCTGAGTCTGCTGTGGTGAGTAAAACCATGGTCATACTCTCCTCTGCCCCCTTTCTCCTGAGCACATGGAAAACCGTCAACCAGGAGACACGTTGATCAAGCACAGTCTGTTCCACTTTCTCCTTTGGTCTCCTCTAATCTATAAAAATAAATATGGCTGTATATTATGGTTGCTGTCATTTTCATTAAATTGCCCAATTAAGCTCAATTATCTTTGTGGCTACGAAAGTGGGTTAATAACATCTTCTTTACTACAATATGTAGGTAATCTAGCATATTGTGCATCTAAATAGCAACAATACTTTTCAACCACTGGACTCTTGATGGAAAAATCCATGGGATTTATCTGTATGTCTCTCCACCTGTACAAACTTCATTGATTCCTTATATTATAAAGACCATGAAGTACTTTACAAAACATAGGCAGTATGGAGAGTGTCTCAACTCCTTATCATTTCTCAAAAAGGAATTGATCAGACTGCTAGCCAGAACTAATCAAGGGAAAAATATCCCTGATGTGGTCTGTGCTCTTTTTTTTAACCATCCCTTTGGCGTATCTAATTTTGCTTTTCACACGTCCTATTGACTATCCCCCGGGCAGTGGGTGGTTTCTGTGTGTAGGGCTTTTAATAAATATCACAAAAGATTCTGCATTTGTTCAAAGTTGTTTTTTCCACAGAGAGTTCATCAGTCTCATTGTTGAGGGAGGTTTACATGTTTCTAATATATTCTGAACCAACTCCAGTTTTATTGCACAAATAGAATGTGGTAAGTCTTAAGAACCACAGGTACGTGTGTGTGTGAGTAGATGTGTCTGTGCTGGGTTGGTGTGTCTGGGTGTGAAAGTGGGGAAAGCGTTTACAAATGCTGGCTTTGTCATGGGAGGAGTGAAACATATCAAAAAATGATTTTCTTCCCCATTACATAAAAATAACAAACGTGGACACTTTCTACACAGTGCTATTGACTTCTAGAGTTTGAGATGTTTGTACACTTGTGATTGGGTTGGTGACAATCACTACTCAATTGAACCCCATTTGACCTACAACATGAACTAATATGTTCTCCTACAGATTTCTTTTCAAATGAAGTTAGGCTTAAACTCTCTCCATTCCAGCTTCTGTTGGAAGGGACGCTGTAAATTGCTTCTCTGTGTACAGAAAATCGTGCTTGCTGTGTGTGTAGGCCAAGCCCTGGGGATTCAGCAGCTGCCACTGACTCCTTCCCTATCAAGCCCTGTGGGGCTTCATAATATTGATGCAAGTTGCAGAGATTCAAATTGCAAAGGTCCGGAATAGACTGCTGCTCTATTGAGATCATATTTTCCTGAGAGTCCCTCTTTATTTAACAATCCCTGAAATGATCATTATCTATATGTGAAGCAGCAAAATACCCTCCCAGGGCTTACTCTATACCCATAAAGCACATTTGTTGGGTGAGGCCTCGGGAGGGGGCCTTGAATGTTGGACTGCCGGTGTTCTGGGCCCACTGATGAGTCAGCTGTATCTCCAGCTGGCCTGCGATCCTTGGGAAAGACATTAATTCCTGTCGAATTTTCCCTCTGGGTCTTCCAACTAGTACTCAATCACCAACAATGACCTATTTTTCTTCAGCATCTGGTGGGAGGATTCTTCAAGGTACCTTCGTAACTGAATTTTAGCCCAGAAAGTTATGACTTTCCATGACTTGTGATGAAGCTGAACCCGAAATTGAAATTGTGAGAGAGCCTGATAAATATTTAACACCCATCTGACTTCATGGGAATATTGTTTTTAAAAGAAAGAAACCTTCAGCTCGCTCTATTTTTATAGTGTTCTAATGGCAAAAGTTAAATAAGTACATTTTCCCATAGTGTACCTACTATTTGAGGGTAGGTCTCAGGCCATCAAATTTAGAATATTTTAGGAGCAAAGGAACAGAATGAGAACAGTGACACTCTGAAATGATTGGGGACTGTACCAGAGACAGCACTGGCTTTAATACCCGAGGCCTTGCTCACTAGCGACTTCAGGAGGAAAAGTAGGAGGTAAAGCTTGAAAAAGCTAAAGAGGAAAAGTAATCAGGACAGAGAGCTCAAACATGAACTGTGACGGCTGTGCTCCGAGTCCCCACGAGCTGTGTCCACAGGGAATACAGACCAAAATAAAACGAAACAAGGTCCCCAAGAGCTTGCTTGCTTTTAAGATGCTTGTCATTCTTTTACATATATTTTCATTCCTAATTAATTGCCTTTTAAAAGCTGCAGATGCTTCTGATACCCCGGCCTACGAGACCTGTAAAATTCTAATTTGGAAATTTGTGCAAAAATGATGAAAACAATGTTTGGGTTTAGAAGCAAGCAATTAATAGGTGCTGAGCAGTGTTTGGGGGACTTTCCATGTGTTTGCAAATCAATTCCCATGGAAGGTAAGAGCTACTATCCTATCAGAGATGCCATGCTGAGTTAGTCACGAAGGGAAGGACCCGAGTTTGAACCCGTCTGTCCATTGGCAGGGTCCAAAGTTCTAACTTGTGAGCTTTGAGGTCCTAGGAATTATTTGGTGATAAGATGCATATGATTCACACCAAGAGGCTATTTCTGACCCTCATGATGCCATCTTTCGGGGTACAAGAAAGAGAATGTGTCGAATCATTCTTTGCTCTGAACAGCTGGTAAATGCCAGTTACTGCAGGGGGATCCATTCAGTTAGTCAACAGCACTTACCGCACATCCATTTTTTCATTTCTTGGTTTTACACTTTTCTTCCATAGTTTCAGTGAAGAAAATTTGGAACTTTAGTGATAATAAGTATCGAATAAAAATCATCAGTACACTCAAGTTGCCCACCTATTTGGGCAACTCTTGTGCGTGGAGCATCCCTCCCCATGCCCAAAACGTGGGCTCTGGGTGGGGTCGTCCTTCCAAAGAGCACAGTGGGAGAAGAGGGGTAAAGACCTTCACAGTGTGTGAACCTGGGGGATGCTGCCTCACCCAGGTGACCCAGGCTAACATCCACGGGCTAAGGCACAGTGCAAGCCTGTGCCCTGGACAGCATGTCCTGAGAATGGGACTGACCTCTGTGGTCTTCCTCTGTGAAACACGAGACCTTGTCTGATCATGAGAGAACAGCAGGACCATCCCAACCGGAGGTGGTGGTGCAGGGGGCGGGGGGAGCTACAAAGAACCTGATCAGTACTCCTTGGAACTGTCAAGATCGTCAAAGACAAGGAAACTCCAAGAGACTCTCACAGCCACAAGGAGCCCAAACATGATGACTTACCCTGAAGGGGATCCTGGAAGAGGAAAGGGCATTAGATAAAAACTGGGGAAATCTGGGCGGCACCTGTGGCTCAAAGGAGTAGGATGCAGGCCCCATATATGGGAGGTGGTGGGTTCAAACTCAGCCCCAGCCAAAAACTAAAGAACAAACAGGCAAACACAACTAAGGAAATCTGAATAAAGTATGGGCTTTAGTTAATAATGCATTGATATTGGTTCATTACTTGTAACAAATGTACCTTATGAATGTAAGGAGATGATAATAGATAAAACTACAAAGGTACATGGGAACTCTCTCTACTATCTATGCAATGTTTTTGGAAAAAAATTAACTAAAGCTGCTATAAAATAGAAAGTTTTTTTTTTTTTTTAAGTGAAAGTACTGAGTGAATTGGTAACACACTGATCAGACAGCTACTGATTTTGGTGACTTATAGTCACACATTTCCTTAGTTTTCTAAATGTGATCATTTCATTAGAGATTTTGAAGAAAAACTTAACTTATTCATTTACTTATTCAACAGATAAATATTGAGTAGTAATAGTGACAGGTAACTTTTGTGAAGTGTTTATCACTTCTCAGTGAATATGCGTAAAACTAGGCCCATATCACCTCATGTGGCTCTTAGAATAATGTTATGGACTAGCCGCTGTCTTCATCCTTATTTTGCAAATGAAGAACTGAAACTCAGGTGAGCTAACTATCTTGGCAAGTACTATTTGCCTATTAAGTTGGAAAGCCAGGGTGTGATTGTAAGCAATGTGTCTGTATCATCTCTGTGTTTTTGGATACTTTACCTGGTAGGGTGCATTCAGCTGCATGTAACAGAGAAACATGACTATCATTGTTTTATTTACAGGGTTTCATTTTTCTTAGGTGAAAAAGACCGGGGCTTGACACAGGAACTAATCAAGGGCTCGGATTCCTAGATTTTTTTCTCTCTTTCATCTTGACTGTTTGACTTCCCCTTTTATAATCCAGTCACGTGCCTGTATGAGTTCTGGGATAAAAGAGAGAAATTCCCACATTTATTAGGAATGTGAAACATTCCCCTGAATTCTCAAAGAACTTCTCTTAATATGTTATTATCCCAGTGTAATTATCTAGCTGTGGGAGTAACTGGACGATTTAGTTTAGTATTTTTGTTAATTTAAAATAAAAATTGTAAGCCATAAGTTTCTGTTCAAAATGAGCAAGGAAGAAGGCCAGAATATCTGGTGCACCGTGGTGCAGGTGGTGTGGTGGGGGAATAAACAATTGGGGAATGAAGTAAAGACTAGATGCTGGGCTCTGTTAAGATACTTGAGATCCACCCAGGGATTTAAGAGTTCCTGCTCTGAAATCACTCATAATTACCTGGAGGAGACAGTAGTACAGGAATTGCAGGGATAGCCATAGGGAGGGAGAAGAGGGGCCGACATTCAGCCTGCTCAGCTGCCGGCTTTCCGGGAAGATGCCCCTGCCCACCTCGCCCACAGAAGCCCCTCACCTTGACTTACCTGTTCATCTCTAACATAGCTCTTGCTTAACTCTTTCTTATTATTTACACCAAGCATGATAAGCCTTCGTGAATATTTGTAGAATCGTAGAAATGATCGTCACTTAATTTTAGAGGAATGAATCTCAAATTATTTTTTTTCCAGTTATAATTATAGACATGGCCTGGTGATATGTAATCTTTGGTTACCTTTTAGCATTAATCTTGTCTATTTTTTTTCTGAGAATTTCTTTCACAGTTTTATTAGGCAGGAACTACCTGTCCTGAAGTAGGTATCATGTCTCATACATTCCTGGATTCTTCAAATTCCTTCCTTTTCTAGCCCATGGTAAACGAACATTTATTGCTATTGAATGCACATGCGTCATAAAACTAGGGTTTATGAAAAAGTATTAAATGTCACCATTTCTGTTGTGAAAGGCATTGGAAAGTTCATTTGCCAACATCGAGGACCATTCTGGTCATACTTACTGGCAGATCAGTTGATGTTTGTGGAAGTTCAGACAAAATCTTGCCTTATTGATTATTGTGACCCAGTAGAATAGGATGCCTGGCATATCATTTTAGGATTCCCAGTTTTACATGATTGCAGAAACATGTTTATGTATACAGTTCTTCTGCCTGCTGAGGACCCATCTACTTCAAAGGAATACTGTAATAAGAAAAATAAATGTGTTTTGAAGAAATTCTGAAACAACTAAATGCAATCTGTAGGAATTTATTCACACTGGATACTCCTCACTTATACTGGCATAGCAAGTTTCCCAATAGTTTTATTCTTTATTTATGATGCATTTTCTGCTTTTGCTTCACGCTGTTCACAGCAAGTAATCTTGCTTTGCAATGAGCTATTACAAGACCCGGTGATATGAGGTCTGTAAGGCAGTTTTTTCTAGAGTGGAGTCAGGCACTCCTGTGGGGGCCCTGGGACTTCATGTAGAGTTGACAAATGTCATCTGGGGCTAAAAGCTCAAAGGACTGGGGTGGGGGGAGGAATAGTGCAGCGGGAACCCTGGGTGGGGAGAGAGGAGAATGAGGCTAAAAGTTATTTGTTGGCAAAAAGGAAGCATGCAAAGTTCCAGAGAAAGGCCTAAATCTAAATCATCTTTGGCCGTTAAAAATAAGAAAAATAAAGATGAACCATGAGAACTAGGTAGGCTTGTTCACTGAAGGTCTTAGTATAAAAAGTCACAGAAGTATAGAATTTATCTCTCCAGGTGAAAGTGGTTGGTCATTTTTGTGGGGAGAGCAGCAGAATGCAATTCTGCCCATGGACACCTGGTGGGGAAGAAACCCAGGCCGGCTGTGGCTGCTGTTTCTCAGAGACTCTGATTCCACCTGGTGTGTTTTCCTGCAGTTCCTTGGATGTGATCCCTCTGTTCAGACCTGCTGCGGAGAAGCATCTCAGCAGATCTGCTGCGCTCTGCCCTGGTATGAGCGTCCCCCGCACTGGATCCCACGCCTCTGGGTCGTCTTCCTCCAGCGGACCCAGTTTCAGGTTGGGGGGAAGTTAGGAGTTGCTGTCTTCACGTAAGGAGGGAGCCCTGGCAGCTCTGGCTATGAAAGCACTCTCAGGGGTCCCCAGTTTTCTAGCCAGCAAAGCTGGGGACACCTTTTCTCCCTGCCAGCTCAGCGAGAACCAGCTGGCTGATCCCTGCTTTCCAAGGCCTATGCCTCAAGCAGGATTTCCACACAAACCTGAGGACTCCACAAACAGGAGACGAGCTGTTAGTCGTGGCTGGAAATCGGGTTTCTTGACACCCATGGAGTTGTTCCACCAAGAGCATGTCAGTGTTGATAGGATGGTTGCTGAAGGGCGCTGGCTGATGGTGTCAGCGACCAGCAGAATATAGCCTTGCCTGCAGGCTCAGGAAAAGTTGAAGATGCAATTCGTGGTGACAGCATTTAAAAAGTATTCATGGAGCAGAACACTGTCTGGGATCCTCACAAGGTGGGTACTGCAGAGATTCCTTCTGAGGAGGCCGTATCCGAAGGAAAAGTTATTCACTTGAGATCTGGAGTGAATAGGAATGACCCAGACTGAAGGGAAGGTGGGGAGTTTGGGGTGAGGGAGGGAGAACGCTCCAGGCTGAGGCGACAGTGGGTGCCCAGGTTGGGAAGTCCGTCGCACATTTGCATACCCCAGGCTGTTGGGATGTCCGGGTTGTGGTGGACTTCAGAGGGGACATGTGCAGAATGGGGTGATTCTGTGAAAACCCTGCGAAGAGACCCCAAGAGTCTCATGAAGAGGGTTGGAGATGATTTTGAAAGCAGTGAGGGCCCCTGAGGGCTGTTAACCAAGGCAGTGACCTAACTAGAGACGCGTCTGGAAAGACTTCCCTGCAATGCAATGTGGACACTAGTGGAGACGGGAGTGACTCGGCAGACCGTGGAGGGCTGGGCTGAGCTTGGTCAGTGTGTTATCTATGGTTTAATAATCCTTCCCCTTTCCAGAAAACAAAATAAGGTCAATTAGTGGATACATCAACCACCTTTCTATTATTGTGTGTGAGGAATTTGCATAGGGCAAGGGGATTGTTTTTTAAACGGCTTGTTTTTGCTGTCTGAGCCTGGGTCCTGAGCTGGGTGACTTGAAGAGCCAGAGGTGGCTGGACGGACTCTGGGGACTGGGTCTGGGGCCTTGTTTTTTCTTCGTGGCGTCTTCTAGGGCAGAAGCTGAAGTGGCTTCTCTTCTGCTTTCCTCATACTTAAGGACACAAGGAAGATTACTATCTCCTTTCATCCTTGTTCCCCTAAGCATTTATACGTGGTATATATCCTTTTAATTATAGAATTTGTTACATTGATTGCGTTTTATGCGGGTTGTGATGTATGCAGAGCAAACATTTCCATGCAATTTCCCTTTTCATCATTTTCAGTCCAGGACCTAAAGCGATTCAATATATATTTTACTTTAATTGAATTTAATACAAACAAAACAAAACCCAACAATTAAATTAGTATCAGTGTCTAATTTTAATTAGTTTACCAGTGTAGTAAACTGCAGAGGTAAAAAGCCTTCATCTCCTCACATCTAAAATCCAATGTTCTTTTAATAACTAGTGATAAGTAGATTGTCACACATTAACATGCAACTCTGGGGTGGTCCAATTTGACGCTTAATCATCAAAGCCATGAAATTTGTCTCCATTAAGATTTTCCACTTCTTTTAATGGTCTTGATTCTGCCTTTTTATGTGTTTTAATGAATCTGATGATAGCTATGCCCTAAGTCCTATCCCTTTTTGAAAAAGGTAGGATATAAAAAGCATATATATGAATAAACACAGATAAATGTATCATCATCTGCACAGAATTTTATGCCTTTTCAAATGAATTTTTTCAGTTAATTAATTAATAGGATGTTACTTACAGCTCTTTCCTACCTATTTGCTTCTATTCAATAATCTGGAAACAAAAAACCGTGGCATAACAATGAAAATGTTAATGATATTCAACTTTGTGGCTTGGCAAGAAACTCTAAGAATGCAGAACTTATCCGAATGGGCCTGAAGAACTTAGAAATCTGAGCAAAAGATAAAACTAGATTCAAGAAGGAATTACATGCAGATTAAGACATCTGGAGAGAGGTGTTAAACACAGACATTCAGGAGGCAGGTGACGTCCCAGGGCTGTGAAAAGCAGCGTGGAGGTGACAGCCCTAGAGCTGCTTCGCCGCACAGAGGAGACATAATGGCTAATTCACTTTTGTGTCTCCAATTTTGAATCCCTCTGCAGAAAAGTGATAGACTATGTCTCTCCTGAAAGAACTTTAGTATTCCAGAAGCTTCGATGGAAGTGCCATGTAATTACCAGAATGAGGAAACTGCCTACTGTTCCATTACAAGATCCCCACCTGTTTCTCCCATTTATTTCATACTAAAAAAGCAAGTATCCTAAGGTGCCCATCATGGAAACCACTAATGTGACGAGATGAAGAAATTCACAGTCTTGGGAACCTCCACAGCCTGTATCCGCACTGGGGTTCTCAGCCCCCTACTGACTCAGAAACGGCCTTATGCAAATACCACCCTGCAAGGCAAGGTTGGTACCTGATGCCCAGGTGTCCCTGGTGACTGTGAGGGGAGACCGAGTTAAATGCATTTTATAAAAGTGATTCCTGAGGAAGATTTAAATTTATATAAAAACTTAGAGAACTAGTTTGGAGGATTCCCACCTCTTTGTCAGCTCACGCCCGGTCTTTGTTCTTCTGGACGCATCCATATGCACTTGATACACTGACACCCTGGGGTCTATTGAGGCAAATCCCTTTCAGTATCATCTTCTAGTGTATGTCCAGTAGCACTTCTGTAAGCTGACCACCTACGGGGCTGTAACACACTGGTCCACATATACAGGTGGTCAACATGGGGAACTGGGCCTATTCTATTGATACGTACATGGGCTGCATATCAGACTATGAGAAGTAGGGCAAATTAAACAGGTGGTCAGCAAGGGAGGTGGTCAGCTGTGGAGTGTCTGCTGTATCTCTGAGAGATAAATACACCCTCATCCCTTTACACATGCCATCCCAATACCACCAGACCGTTATCACCCCTAATGCAGTAATACTTTCTTAATAAGGTCATATTTATTTTCACGTTGTCAGTACTCAGCCTAGTCCCCACTTAGTAGCTGCCTGCATGAAGGAGTGAAGACGTTTCCCAGTTATTCAGTTTATTAGTTTAAGACCAAATATGGCTACTGCCAGGCTATTGCTGCTCGTCTTTGTCTGTGAAAGCCCAGTCAAAGGTTTCTCTCCGGCAAATCCTTTCCTAATACCCCTAAATAGAGTTTGTCCCTTGTATCTTTACTTCACTGCTACATTGTCAACATTTTTGAGGGCTGACCATATCGTGCTCTGTGCTAAACTCTTTGCATGGATAAATGGTTCTATCTCTTTTACAAAAGAAGAAAGATAGTCATATTGGAGCTAAATAACTTAACTCTGGGGTACCGCAAGCAATTGGCAGGGCTGGGATTTAGACCCAGACAGTCTGATTCCAGAGGCCGTCCTTTCCCTCAGTTTTATTTATCTTCGTACAGCACTTCCTAACGCAGACGCTGAGCCAGTGTATAAACTCAAAAAGTGTCTTTGAGGAAGGAATGAAAGGAGGAAGGGAGAAAAACATGGAGAGAAAAGAGGAAAGAGAGGAACCTATGAGGGAGATGTGATGTCCACCCTGAATGGAAGAAAATGGGTCCTGGGGAGGGGAGACTCATGGGAACCAGGAGGACTGGCTCCAGATCCTCAAGCTTCTGAGGCCACATCTTGTCCTTCTTAGACTTTAAGCCACCAGTAATGTTGGCATCTGGTAGTCCTGACATCCCAGTAGGAAGGGCTCAGTGGGCTTTGTCTAGAGCACAGTGGTCTACGTCAGAAGGCCGAGCAATTGCAGCCCCTGGGCACACAGACAGACCGTTTGGCAGGGGCGGTGGAGGGGGGGTGTTTACAGTCAGGCAGGAGCCTGGTGCGTGTGGGGGCCGAGGCGAGATGGGATGGCCACAGGCAGCATCTGCTCAGCTGGTCTCCCCTGCGCAGGCCAGCTGCCTGAAACTACGGCTCTGGGGCCGGTTGTTCCTGATTTAAAAAAACCCTCACAACCTCCTCGGACAATGCAGCCCAGATTGCAAGTTGGTTTCATGTGAGAGTCTGTTCTGTCCAAGCTACAGCCAGGGTAACGTGACACCCCGGTGTCACCATAGCCGCTTCTCTTAGGGTTCTCTTGGTTTCTTCATAGCTTCAGTCACACTTCATGCTTCAACATTTAAATATTTTCCATTAATTGCTACCACACTTAGATTAGAAACTCCAAAATAACAGAAACTATGTCTGTTTTGTTTCTGACTAGGCATGTGTGTATAGATAAACACCACTAATCACAGCTCCTGAAGTGTAATAATCTATCATTCAATAAATACATGATGAAAAAAATGGACGAATGAAAAAACTATACGAGCATTTTTTGTAGCTTAAAGACAGCACGGATACTGGTTTTACAAAGTGTGGAAATGTGGCCGTACAAAAGAATGTCCTAATGATTGTCTTTTTTTCAGTTGAATGAGTATTCATTATTGACTTTTGTGCACCATTTTATGTTTTGTTTTGGTAATTCAGATGTAAATAAATATTAGAGTAAATAATAATTAAACAAGAAGGAGAGGAATATAAAAGCCCAAGGGATAATTATACCTGAGTAGCGTTAGATTTTCTTTTAGTTATAAAACTTAGGAAGAAATTTCAGAGCCCGTAGGATTCATTCCTTGTCTCTCCATCATTTCAGAGATTAAGCCAAAGGCTTTGTGCAAGATCACAGTTAATTGATAATGAAAATGGATCAGATGGAGAGATCTTCCTTTTCAACTCAGCCATTCCCCGATTTCATCCTACTTCATTGTCACAGCAATTCAGCTTCAAAATTTCACAGGTTTTGGTGGCTGAAATCTGAAAATTTCGCAGTGTATTTCCAAGTATAAAATTTAACTTACCTTTACTTTTCCAAGCAAGCATTCAGAGGAGCTGCAACTGTGCAAAGAGGTAAAACGTGAGCCTTTCTCCTAAGCATCATTTAAGCCCAGCGTTTGAAGTCACGCACAATAAGCCATCTATTCCCGAATACAGCTCTCTGAGTGTCCAATTTCTCACCTATGTGATTCCATTTTGAAAACACCAGCTGGACTGTTTTCATGGTAACGTAACATTACAACACTGTCAGTGGTTCACAAACAAAGGGAAGGTCTCACCTTGGACCACGTAATGTTCACACGTCAATCTAAGTTGCAGATCTAAACTCTGAAATAGTTCACTGTTGTCACGAACATTGAAATGAATAAGTTTTTTATTGAGGGAAAGGCTGGATGTCAAAGCCATATTAGTTAGCACTAATGGGATATGAACTCAAAATAGCTGGACAATTAAATCATTTACGTCTTGTGTAAAAGCCAAATCTATTTAAAAACTTTCGGGGGATTCACTTCTATGCCTCAACATTTTAAAGAAAATATTGTACCCAAGTAAGACATGAAAAAGGGATAGGTCATTTAATCTAAGAACATTAAGTTAATGATTAAAATAAATATCTTAGACTTTTCTGCATAGATTCATTCTTTCCTTGAAAGAAAATCACATCCCCTGGGGGAGCTATAATAATCATTTACGTTTACTAGTGAATTAGTACCTTACCTTACGGGGTGCAGCCCATGTTCACTTTTCTGGTCTTCCCTCTTAAAGGCGGCATTTTTATTGCAGCAAGGTCATTTCAAGGACATAAGGACCAGCTAACTGCTACATGTACTATCTGTTTTAGTAGCCTTCATAATCTTGGCTGAATCTCTTGGAATTCCAGTAAGAAAACAGAAAAAAGAGGATAAAGAGAAGTTTTTACATCAAGTAGAGTCTATAGACTGTGTGACCTCAGAGATCTCCTTGACAAATTTTGCTACAAATGTTTGTATTTCCTTAAATTCTTGTGGTGAAGGTGACTCATCCCCTCACAGAACCAGTCTCGTGGTCTGTTAGCTTTCCTTTGTAAGGGGGGGGTGTTTCCCTATACTTTCTCTTTTGAGACCTTATAAAACAAATCTGGCTTTTTAAAAAATTTAATGACCTATAACATATACAAGGGCCACTACGATGTTTTTGATGTCTCTGTGTGGGTGGCTGGAGCTGTTCTTATTGGTGAGGAGACGAGATGGAGGGAGTGGACCCAGGAATGGGGGTGCTTTGGGGGACCTGGCTGCTGTCGGGGTGGAGGAAGTTTAAAAGGAGAGAGTGGGTTCTACCAGCCAAGGAATCCTGACAAAGGTCCAGAGAAAGAGGAAAATGAAAATTGTGAGGGAAAGAGGGGAGAGAAAACCGAGAGCGAACCCATTCTATAAGATAATTGATGAACGCCTACAAGGCATTCATTAATATAAGTGGTTTAGAAAGTGACATCCTCAGAGCGTGATGGTTTCCAGGACATGATTGTGTTTAGGGAACAACCTCATTAACTTTGTTACCAACCGCGTGTTTTGCTCGTCTCACTGTATCGAATCATTCATTGGAGAAACATGGATACAACACAGAATCAGCATCTCCTCGCTTCTGGTGAAGGGAAGCAGACATTAGAGAATGAACAGTCAAGAACCTCTGCTCCTGAGCTCACGGCTCTTCTCTAAGCAAAGGATGGAAACATGTTCATTATGATACGGTGGGGTAGGGACACCATGAGAGACAGGAGCACAGAGACCAGGACAAGAGTCCTGGCGGTGAGGAAGGAGTTGCCCTGAGGACCTAATACTTAAGCCAAGTATTAAGGGATGGATTATAGTTTATCAAATAAGAAAGACAGGTGAGAAGAAATGTTCTGGGAAATGAAAGAAACGAAAGCACTGGCAGCATTGGGAGAGAACTTCTGAGGTCCAGGACCCGAGAAAAATTCAGTGAGGGGGATGATTTGAAAAGTGGGCTGAGTTGGACTGGGGAGAACTTTGCCAAAGCACAAAGTTGGAGTCTTTATTCAATAATGAACCAGAAGCAGGGGGATTTGTTTGTTGTAGTTGTTAATTTTGTTGTCCTTTAGTTGGGAAGTGAAGTGACAAATGTTATGGTCTAAATTCTAAAAGAAGTTATTTTATTTTACTTTTTAAATAAGCTAAATACCCATAGCTATTTATGGAGCAAAAAGTGATATTGTGATACGCGTATTTAATGTGGAATGGTTAAATCAAATTAATTAACATTTTCATCACCTCAAATACAGATCATAGTTCTGTGGTGAGAACATTTAAAATTTACCCTCTTAGCAATTTTGAATCTCTAATCCTATAACCATAGTCACCATACTGTATGATAGACCTCAAAAAAAAAAAAAAGAAAAGAAAAAAAGACTTATGCCTCCTGGAACTTTGTACTCTCTGAACAACATGTATTAAAAAGTATTTTAAAATGAGGGTTTCTCTGGAGTCCTTGTGGGAAGTAAAAGTAGAAAATGACCATCAGGAGATAATCAATCAGGAGCTCTAGGAGGTGAGGCCCGTGTGAGCTGATGAGCAGGGGCAGCAAAGATGGAAGGCAGATGTGTGAACCAGAGTCACCTCTGAGACGAGACTTAGATTTGGTGTCTCACTGGATATTGAAGATGAAGAGAAAGATGGGAAAATGGGCTTTCCAGGCTTCCAGACGGGAGAGTGCTTGGAAGGCTGCAGCTTGTTATGACTGGGTTTATTGGGAGGTGAAGTTTCTGGAGGCAGTGAGGCACCTGCCTAGACCCCAGCAGAGACCACTATAGACTGTGTGACGTGTGGTCTGCACGGCAGAAGCGGGGAGCGCAGAGCCCAGGATACGGTCGTTAACCATTGTGCTGCTCCAGACACTGCAGTGAAGGAGGACCCCCTTGCCTCACAGACGAGTGTCTTGGGCAGTACAGGGAGAGCCCTAGCCCCCACGAGCCCCTCCCTCACACACATGGTGAGCCAGGTACTCACCCAGGGGTGTATGGATTCATGCCAAACTGGCGTCCACATGTGCATGTAGCTGGGCCCTGTTCCAACAGTGCTCTGAGTGACCTTCAGGGTCACTGTGCCCTGTTGCAGCAATGCTCTGAGTGATTCTTGGGGTCACTGTACCCTATTCCAGCAATGCTCTGAGTGGCCTTCAGGGTCACTGTGCCCTGTTCCAGCAATGTTCTGAGTGACCTTCAGGGTCACTGTACCCTGTTCCAGCAATGTGCTGAGTGGCCTTTGGGGTCACTGTGCCCTGTTCCAGCAGTGTTCCGAGTGGCCTTCCGGGTACTTCTCTGAGCATCTGTTTCTGTCCCTCAAAGCTCAGATCCTTGACTCCCTTGTTACATCCAGTCTTATGCTGCCATCTTACCTGCCTGCATAAAAAAGTTGTGAAGTCTGAACATTTCTGGAGGCAAGTGAGATGCTGGCATTGGGAGAGCAGGATGTGTGAGTGGTCAGTCCGTGAGTGACATGCGTGTTGTGTGTAAGTGGTACATGTTGTAGAAGACCCTCCTGACTGTTCCTGTTGTGCACGATATGTAATGATATTAAATTAATTTTTTTCTTACCTGAAAATGGGCCGCCCTTGAATTCACACAATGCCACCATGTAGACTAAGTCCTTGCCTAAGGGTTAGAGACACAGATTTGAGAATCTTCAAAATAAGTGGCCTGTCAAACTACAGGGTAGAAGAGGTCACTCAGGGAATGTCAGTAGAAAAAGAATATAAATGAAGTTGACAAAGAAGTTTCCTGTAATGCTACCACACTCATTGTTCATGGAATATTGTTGTTAACAAAGTTGTCTAGCAAACTGTCATTCACCAAACATTTCTAACACTACACTTGATCTTAGCCAAGGGCTGAGAAGTGATCAAACATTTCTAATGAGCACGTGCTGTGTCTTGTTGCACAGAAAGTGCTGGGATAGAATGTTGAGCCCCAAGCAGACCTGGCCTCAGCCATGTGGTTCTTACAGCCTTGGTGGGGGTGGGGGTAGGGTGGGGGCGGGTGCTAAGCAAACCAATGAGTTCTGGACAATGACAGAAGAATTGAATCTTTTCTACAAAGAGGACTCTGGGAGGGCCTCTAGGAAATCCTCCCTGAATAAGACCCATAGAGGGGCTGCAGTTACCAAGACAAAGCCAGCTGGGTGTTGGGACAGGGAGTCAGTACGTAGTGAAAGAACATTTCAAGGTAAGGGACAGCACGTGGACGAGCCCTAGGATCAGGGGAAACAGATTTTATTTGATTTTCTTGTTTTTATTTTATTTTTCTTTTTTGAGACAGGGTCTCACTTTGTTAGCATCAGTACAGTGCCATGGCGTCATAGCTCACAGCAATCTCAAACTCTTGGGCTCAAGTGATCCTCTTGCCTCAGCCTCCTGAGTAGCTGGGACTACAGATGCCTCACATAATGGTCAGCTATGTTTAGAGATGGGGTGTAACTCTTGCTCAGGCTGGTCTTGAACTCCTGAACTCAAGCAATCCACCTGCTGGGATTGCAGGCATGAGCCAAAACAGAGATTTTAAGGAAGCCATTTGAAGGGGAGCAGGTCCAAGATCAGGTCACAGAGAGTGGCTGGGCCAAGATCATTAAGATGGGCAGGCTCTTGCCAAAGAAGCCATTGAAGAGTTCTAGCCAAGAGAATCACAGGAATCCAGTTAGTGCCTGGAACTAGCTCTGCCTGGGATGTAGGAGCTTCCCAGACTCACGTTCAATACTCAAACCAGAAAGTTCTAGGCCAGCTGAGTTGTCCACCGCACTTTGGAGAGATCGCTCTGGCTGCTATAGTGCAAACAGATTAGAAAGAAGAGGGTGGAAGAACAGAGACCAGTCAAGGGGCTGGGCCATGGTCCTCCTATGAGTGAGTGGTGCTCAGACCGGGATGGTGCCTGAGGATGTGCAGGGAAGTGAGAGAAAAAGAGGGCGGGAGCTGGAGGTGGTTTGCATGGAGTGGTGAGTGAGAGCAGGCTCCCAGCCACGGCTCTGGCTCCATGAACCTGGATCCACAGTGCTGCTGCTGGTTATAGGAAACATCCCAGGAGGAAGAATGGGCAGGGCTTTGCATTCTGCATGAAGAATCCAATATCGGTTACAGAAGCATTAGGGTAAAACTGACTGAGTCTCAAAGGCAGATTTTCCGTTTGTTGGCTGTGACCTTGGGGCAGTATTGAAAGTCTCTAGCTGCAACTTCTCCATTTCTAAAAAGGTACAATAACAATCCCCATTTCACTGAGATTTAAGTGAATCAAAAAAGATAATGTGTATAAAACTCTTTTTTTTTTTTTGAGACAGAGCCTCAAGCTATTTCCCTGGGTAGAGTGCCATGGCATCACAGCTCATAGCAACCTCCAACTCCTGGGCTTAAGCGAGTCTCCTGCCTCTGCCTCCCAAGTAGCTGGGACCACAGGCGTCAGCCACAACGCCCGGCCATTTTTTGGTTGCAGCCATCATTGTTGTTTGGTGGGCCCGGGCTGGGGATTCGAACCCGCCAGCTTAGGTGTACGTGGCTGGCGCCTTAGCCGATTGAGCCACAGGCACCAAGCCTGTATAAAACTCTTAATTCACTAACATGAGTTAAGGTGACTTATTATTAGCTATTATTTTATCATCCTTTCTTCCTCTTAGTGGTTTTCATACAGTGTTTCAAGAGTTTAATGTTTTACAGATGTTCACAAGAATAATGGCCACTCCGACAGAGAACAGGGAACATAATACATTGACTATTGCCTAAAAGAAAGAAGAGCTGAGATAATGTTACTTACTGATTACAATAATTTTTGACATCAGTTGATAATGGCCAGGATACATGAATAATCTTCATACTTCCCTTTGATTACCACTTGGCAATTATTTAATTAATTTGTTACCTTTTCTATAATCGCAGGAATTTTTTTGAACCATTTAGTAACTAACTTGTGAACATTTGCTGGCATGGTCATGTACATGCTGGAGAATTGTGAAGTCTGATCTCATTTCCTATTGCAAATTTTTTATTTTTCCCCTTCTGGGACTTGTGTCTTATTTGTAGAATCAAAGACCATGGGGCTGTGTACAGATGCTGGTAAAATAATTAAGGATAAAATATATACTTATCTGTGTATCTTTATGTATGAAATATATACTAATAAAAATTAGTCTTTGATTATTGTATCTGGAGTACCTCTCTTAGAAAAAACAAATTCTCCCCTGAAAAGTAAAATCATTCTAAATTTATTTCTAAAGCACCTATCATCCTAAAACTCATAATATCCATCATTAGACATCATAAAATATCAGAAGCTCTATTAGCCATATTTATTATAATTCAGTTTAGAAGTTTAATGAAAACAATCATTATTAAATAACATCTGAGGTACTGTGGTAAGAGTTAATGTCTTGAAAGATCAACCATTGGTTAATAATGGAACAATTATTGTTCATTTTTGGACTTAGACAATAGGAGATGGCAGGAATTTTACTGAAAGAGGGGAATAAATTGTGATATATTTGTGTATGCATGTAAACAAACACACACACACACAATTGTCTGAATGACCAGCGAAATTCATGTGTTGAAACTTCATGGCCAATATGGTAGTATTAAGAGGTGATTAAGTCCAAAGAACAGAGACTTCATAAGTGGAAGTAGCTTCCTTACAAAAGGACTGAAAGAAATTAGCTAGGTTCATTCTGTCTTCTGCCCTCTGTTATGTGAGGATAGAATCCAGAGCACCATCTGGGAAGCAGAGTGCAGATCTCAGCAGAGACTGAGCTTACGGCGCCTTGATCTTGGACTTCCCAGCCCCAGAACTGTCCTTACAAATTATCTAATCTCAGGCATTTTGTTTTAGCAGTACAGAAAGATTAAGAAAAGTGTAGGCATGTGCATATGTATGCACGTGTGTGTATATATGTGTTGTGTGATACATATATAGTGCATGTCTGTGTGTGTGTGCGTGCAGGTGGGTGTAGTTGATACAGTATCCCAGGCTCCTGGAATAGGACTATTGATTGACACTGGCTACAAGAATGCCACAGCAACACTCGTCCTGACCTCTGCCAGGAACTGCCGCAGGCACAGTGTGCAACCCTACAGGCAGACACAGAGCTCTGAGGACTTTCTAGGAAGAAGAGCATCACACATGTTTTTGTTTTAAACCCAGTAGCAAAAAGGTTACTGAAGATTTTTATAAAACCTTAAGTGGGAATATTTTTCATTTTTTTTAATTTCATAAAGCATAGAACTGACTAACTTTTATACTGGTGGATCTGAATGTAAAGTCACATAGACAAAATTAAGTGCACAAAATTGGTACATACAAATATACGTATTGTGTTGTCAGTGGCTTCCAAGCCTCTGTGCACACTGGAGTGAGCAGCAAAGACAGTTGAAGCTTTGATGTCTCAGTTCTGTGTATCGTTGCCACTAACTCTGGGCAAGATGAGAATCGTATCTTTCTCACCATACGAGGCTTATATGAGTTTGTGAGTGGAAAGCCCTGGGAACGGCAGCTGGCACAGAGCAAACGTGCTTGCTGCTGTTAGGCCGTGGAAA
The DNA here is from genome assembly GCA_963574575.1 of Galagoides demidoff. Taxonomy (NCBI): domain Eukaryota; kingdom Metazoa; phylum Chordata; class Mammalia; order Primates; family Galagidae; genus Galagoides; species Galagoides demidoff. The sequence goes on along the minus strand of CAUYQV010145195.1, from coordinate 32,136 downwards.
GTGACTGGGAGCCCTGTTCCCAGTGGTTCTGTTCTGGCTTTCACTGTGGGTTTATTCCGAGGGAGCTCAACTTTCCTATTCTCGTATTGTGAATTTGGGATCAAATGGAGAGAACAGGTTGTGCATGTCGTTATGGGGGTTGTGGCCGTGCTGCTTCTGCTCACGCGTGGTGGGGAGGCTGTGAGGGAGGGAGCAGGGAAGGTGTTCAGAACATGTTTTGGAGCCGGCAGCAGCTCATCTAGCGCCCTAATGAGTCCAAGATGGGCTGCGCTTTGTCCTCTTCCCAGAGCCTTCCACAGTCTGCTCAAACATGTTTGTTTTTAAAAGTGAAAGTAGGCTTACGCAAACACAAATAGAACTTTGCTTACATTTATTTTAAAGCATAAATCCAAATTTTCAAAATACAATAACAAAATGTGGACCTCATCTTCATCATCTGAGAAGGTTTGGCAAAGATACCAATAAGCTGGTCCAACCAGAGCTGAGTGGCCCTGCAGGTGGACACAATGGGCGTTTTCAGGGAGATCTGTGAGGACCGATGATGGACGGGAAAAGGTGATTTCTCCTGTCCCTTCCACTAGGAACAGGCGAGACTTGACGCAGCCCTGAAGGGGTTGGACACAGTCACAAATGTGAGCCCAGCAGTGAGGGAAGGAGTGAGCCGAACAAAATGTGAACAATTTTAGAAAATTCACCTGGAATTCTGGCCTGAGAAGCATGCCTTTTCCATGGCAGGAAATTTTTCTGGTATTACTAAGAATTTTTATACACTATGACAATAATCAACTTATTGTCAACTTGCATTTCTGCTCCAAATCTACCTCTGGACTGGACTCTTTAAATACAGTGTGTGTGTGTGGTTTTTTGTTTTGTTTTGTTCTTCTTTTTATTTTTCAGCAAGCGTGATGTGAAGTTTGTCAGTAGAGGGCACCCAAAGGGGCATTGCAGGAGGTGGCCTTTCTTTTCCTGGTCCCCTGAGATGCCTGAGTTCTGCATTTTGCTCATGCCTTGTGGCCCGAGGTGCTCTGTCTGGCCTTGTACCCAGCTATGCTGTCTGTCCCTGGCAAACTCATGTCCCCAGTCTCAGCCTGGTGACCAGTTTACTGTGACCCTCCATACGTGAATGCCAGAAGCCCCAGGTCTCCCGCAGCCTGGCCAGTAAACCTCCCCACAAGGCCTGACTCCCCCTGTGTCCCTACCCACTCAACTCCGCCTGCTCACGGGAGGGTGCTCCCTGCTTGTCTAGCCACTGAACCAGCTTGGCCTGGGCAATGCAGCCAACTTCTCCACCACCTGGCGGGCCCCGAGCATATCTTCTGTACCAGGTGTAAAATCTCAGCTCTGGGACGTCTCCCACCTGCCACGCTGTTCCTTTCTTGGGTCCTTAGCCCTGTGCTGTTCTCCATTAGAACAGGGGCCTGCATGTACAACCTGAAATCTGTTTTTCTAAACAAAGACTTAGTGCAACACAGCTATGCTCATTCATTTATATAATTGCAGAAAGAAATAGTTGCAACAGAGACCCAACGGTTCCCAAAGCCTAAGCTACTTACTATCTGGCCCTTTACCAAAAAAATTTGCTGGCCTCTGTTTTTGAGTTCCATTCCCCCCCCCCCCCCGTTACAGTTAATAACATTTTTATTAAAATTCCCCTCTTCAAAATACTATATTATTTCTGTTTCCAAATTAGACTTTACTGATACATGCACTGTATATTTGCAAACTGACACATTAAAACTCAGAAAATAGGACCATTTCTATTTGGGAAAGGAACAGCCACTACTTTACCTCCAAGCAGCCAGATCCCTGAGGTGAGGAAATACTGTGGGTCTGGGTACTGTCTACAAACTGGGAAAGGGAAAAAACAGGGAGAGCCATCACTCATCACATAGGAGACTTGTATGGATAAATTATATCGCCGCACCCATACCTGTTCACCTGTTGCACTGGACGGCAGTCGGGATGCCAAGGATGTGGTGAGGGTTTAGTAAATAATTTTGAATGAATGAACACAAGAAAAAAGGAAAATGAACTATAGGCCCCATTTTCCTTTTAGTATAAAGAAATGATGAATAAGAAAATATAGATAAGCTGTGGGTAATTTTTCCTCGCATATTTACTCTGATTGTATGAAAATTATGGAAATTATATAAAGAAAAGAGATGTGTCTAGGAATACATTATCTTAAACTATATACACAAATGGAGTGGAAAACACAGGAAAAATAATTTTCTCCCGAAACATTCTGATAATTGGGCTGAGCGTTGCATATTTGGTTTGAATTAGCTGAGCTGTCCTGGTGATTCATTTCACGCTGCGTATCAGACCACAGCGTGGCGAGGTCCGTGCTGGGCTCCCTTCAGTGAACAGCACTGGACTTGGGTCATTTTTATTTTCCTTAGCATTGTCCATTCATTCAGATTCCATGCTCGACTAATTACTTGCAGGCACCGTGCTCATTAGGAAGAATAACTCGTTTATGGGGAAGAAGTCTCGGGTCACCCTTCCCTTTATCTCCCTTCTTCCCCTCTGTGTTTTTCTTCTTTCATTTTGAGTAAAACACAAAAATCAAATCAAGGCACTTTACATTCTGATTTCTTGTTTCCCAAACATTCAACCCTTTTTATGGACAGAAATTAGCCTTTGCCAGGTGATTCAAATGGAATTTGCAGGTCAGGCTATCCTCTTGGGCAGGCGCATTTGGCCGTGTTTATCACGTCCTCCTGTCTGCTCTCAGCCCTTTGCCTTCCTGCCAGCTGATTGCAGGTCGCTCAGTGGGAAGCTTCAGATGCTGGTGATATTTTCTCCACTGTTTACAAAAGCAGAAAAGAATTTCATACTTTTTTGAGCACGGCAGCTGTTTCAGCACCTTTAAATGCCACTTATAAGCCATTCTAAACAAACCAACTTTCCTACCAGAAAACCAAAATACCTATTAGCACTTTTTTTTTCTATGTTGGATGAAGAATTTTCTTTAATGTTCCAAATGAATTCAAGGAATGCATCTTCCTTCTAGGCCTCATACAAAGAAAGAAATGCGGGCAGCTCAACACTGAGAGGAGGGAAGGTTCTGTTTTAATAGTAGGAGGAACTCAGAGGACAGGAGAGACGTGGCTGCTCTCCAGCACAACCTTAAAGACAAAGATGTGTTAACCTGCCTGTAACTTTGTTTAACATGACCGCTAGGTTACTGGTTTTCAAACTTGTTTGCATGTTGGAATCACATCGAAAAAACCCAGGATGTCAGTATTTACCCCTCGGAGTTGGGGATTTAACTGGTCTCGGGTATATCTGGACTTTGGAAGCTTGAAAAGCTCCTCTGGTGATTGTAACGTACAGATGATTTAGGGAATGTAAACTAAAAACAAAACAAAATCCTAAGCCTCCCCCCCTCCCCCCGCCCCCAACTCAATGGACTCCCTTTTGGCCACACAGACACCAGAAACCCTTAAAAACTGAGTTCCCGGCTCTGGCAGGCTGGGAGGTTGACCCGCCTCCTTACACCCCCTCCCTTTTGCAGTTTTAATACAACTGACCAGCCCTCATGTTAACGTAGATGGCATAAGACTGACAGAAAAGACTCTTCGTGGTGATAAGATACCAAATTATACACATGACCTGAGGCCATGCCAGGCATCAGTTAAGTCACACACACCTACCCTCAAAGGATAAACTGTGCTCTCACTGCCACAAGGGTTTTCTTTTTTCTCTGGGAGCTAAACAAGAGCCGGCTTTGAGATAAATGATATTGAAACAGTTTTCAGCTCATCCACTGCCAGAGGGGGACCCACGTTCCCTGCTTCACAAGCCATAACTACCACTTTGGGTAGACGTGAAACTGATTTCAGCAACTTTCTCCTGCTAAGAGGAAAACTGAGCACGGGCCGGTTCTTGCCAGTTCACGGAGGCTGAGTGTGTCAGTATCTCTGCATCCTCGTTTCACGGTTCGACATACAGGGCCCAAACGTAACGTTTTTAATGTGAAGTCTCTACCCAAGGTGAACACATTTGTTCAGCCGGTTAGAACCACTTTCCTGAATATTCACATCTCCTCCTGTTTCATATTGAACGTGTATCCTGCCCAAACCATTCAACACACAGCCATTTCTCCGTCCCCTCCCCCTTCAAAGTCCCCATTCCTGGCTTCTGTCAGAGGCTACACTTCCCAACCTGTTAGAATGGTCACCTTGCAGGCCGTAACCCTATATAAGAAGTAAAGTCTACTCTCCAGATTTATAGCTCTCATGATTTTTAACTTGATGGGAACCATTGCCTTAGGTTGAACTTCAAATCTAAGGACTTGCGTGTGTCATGTGTCCAGTAGAACTTTTTGAAACTATGGAGATAGTAACTACGGTGAGAGCGACTACCTCTTGAGCAGGAGGAATAAAGGAAAGAGGTTGCTGTTTGTACAACCGGGTAGCTTGTAAGGGGACGCTACAGCACTGAGACCCAGACTCCTGGGAAGAGGACATTGCCCAATGGCTATTAGAACCAACTGTGGGTGCCAGGAAAAAGAACTGTTTCTCAGAAGATTTTTATAGGAACGGACAACAAGAAAGAAGGAATCTCCCCCCATCCCACCCCCACACTTGGCAGCCTCTCTCTAATGCCCCCCCAGCCACAGAATCTAACAGGAAAAGAGCCCGCAAAATGGAAGTGGTTTGCAGAGTCCCAGCTCCAGTCTGGGTATCCGAGCCATCTATTGAAATTGGATTTGGAGCTGAAAAGCAATATTTAATTCCCAGCATAAATATAAGCAAAGAAATGTGCATTGACATAATATGCAGGCCCGCACTGCACACCAGCACGCCCATCAGTGGGTGGAAGAGCGGCAGCCACGCAGTGAGGGCCCCAAGATTAGAACATCACTTTTCACTCTATCTTTTCTGTGTTTTGCTGTGTTCAGATATACAAATGCTTACCAGGCGTTCAGTTGCTGCAGTTCAGTATAGTTACAGGCTGCACAGTTTGTAGTCTAGAAGCACTGGGCTGTACCGTATAGTATAGGTGGGTAGGAGGCTTGTAACAGCCTAATTGATCAGCTGATGGCTGGGCTGACTCTGAGATCTCAGGGTTGTCTGGGACCATCAGAATCAGGTGAGGTCAGCTCTGCTCTGAGTCTCTCTCACCCTCCTCCGGGGACCACTGGGCTCACCTGAGCTTGTTTTCTCATGGCAATGGCAAGACTGTAAGGGAGAAAGGCCAAACATGGAAGCACTTTCAGGATTTTGGTTAAAAGGATGTTCAGCTGCAGCAGAAGCTGAAGCAGACAGAGGGGCTGAAGGTCCAGGGAACAGACAAGACTGAAGGAAGACGGGTTGTAAGGTGTTTCCAAAACAATCCACCCCTTGAATCATTCAGGTCCATTTTCTATCCAACTTTGTATTTGGTTTCATTCTACAACATCGGAAATGTTCTACAATACTGGACCCTACTTTCTGTCGCTGTATGATGCCCTCATTCTTCCTCTCCCCACTTAAATGTGGGGCCTGCCATCATCTTCTGGGAAATTTAGAAGGGTTAACATTGAAGTGAATCAGAATTTGCACTGCTGCGGCTGGCTTTACCTAGGTCAAGTATCCCTTGGACCCATCAATGTAGTTAGAGGCCTGGGTACTATGATGAACAACCCTCATGTTTTAAATAGTTTTCAGAAAATGCTTTTTCCAGAATGGAGAGATGTTGCACAATTTATAGGAAAAGTTTTCAATGAAATAAAAATAATCCCAGCTACTCTGGAGGTTGAGGCAGGAGGATCCTTTGAGCCCAAAAGTTTGAGGTTGCTGTGAGCTATAATGATGCCATGGCAGTCTACCCAGGGTCAAAGAGTGAGACTCTGTCTCAAAAAATAAATAACATTAAAACATAAAATAGTTAAAAAAATAGCTACCAATGTTGATTATATTTATTCCACAATCTTTGTTTAATGATCTCTATATATGTGATCAATTTCATAGAATAGGCATCCATTAAATTAGATATTACAAACTTCGAATTATGTGTGAGAGACAAGTATAAGAGATACAGTAATTTGCATGCCTAAGACCATTGAGTAAAGTAATTTGCATGCCTAAGACCATATGTATCACAATGGTAATTAAATTCTGAATCTCTCTAGTCTCACCACAAGGGCTCTACTGCTTTCTGTCCCTCCTGCCTGATTTTTCACCGATCTTCACTTTCAACATTCTTTTGAACATTATCTTCCTTCATCTTCTGTTTCCTTGTGCTTCTGTTTTTACTGGGCACCCACCCTACCTACCTACCTAGACCCAATGTCTTCAAATCCACTGACGGTTCAGGCTTCAGTTACAGTTTAATTCATTCTTTTCTTTTTCGAAGAATTAAATTGTTTGCTGATTATATATGATGATCTATGATACACTAGGTTCATTCCCATCTATAATTTTATTCGGCACCATTATTAATTTAGATATATTGCACAGGATGTACTAACAATCACCTTTATAACCCATAATTCCATGAGTTGTCTTGGACGACCCCTTCTCATGCTGAGCTTCAGGTCAAGATAGTAACCAGCTGTCAGTTCAACCACACCAAGGTTTCTGAAGACAATGGCTTCTCCACCCAAGCAGGTTGTAAATGAATTTCAAATAGAACCTGAATCAGCTGAAGGAATTCTAGCTTTAAACTTTTTGGGAAGTTTACCAAAATGGCTTCAGTTTACATAGCATAAGTTTTTTAAAAAGATACATTTATTCAGTGTCATGATTAGATTATCACCTTTAGCAATCAACAGCAGGTGCAAAATGTACTTTAAAGCATTTTGCTGGAATGTTTTACACTTTCCGTAGAACAGAAGCTAAAATAACCTGCTATACAATTAATCACAAGTGCAATCTTCAAGCTTTCCCATACTCCTGAGTACTGTCTAAAACATACCTTCCTTGTGGCAGCTAGGCCCTGCCACCACTGTGCTTCATTGAGTCCACAAATCTGTTGTAACCTGTAGCTCCCTGTCACTTCTCTGACTCTCTTCTCCCGCTAAGCTTTGTTTCGTGGGGGTAACTAAAACCTTCTGCCACAGATGCTCCTATCTCTTATAGCCACCTTGGTCTCGCGGTTTGGCAAAGTATTGTCCTCCACTACCACAGGGCCAGAGGTTGTGCCTCCAAAATGTCCTCCCTTCGTGGGTCTAAAATTTAAAAACTGAATGTTGTAATTCCCCAAAGCATTGCTTTCACTACCTACCAAATTCATTGTAGCTGTCCCCACTGCCACCATACCCACCACAACTGCCACCAAAGACACCACGATTTCTGAAGTCTCCATGGCCAAACCCGTGGGGGTCATTTTTGCCAAACCCACCTCCACACTTCCACCAAAGCTTCCAGAGCCACTGTGACCTTGTTGGCTGGAAGAAGCACTGGTCATCTCTTGCTTCAGTAGGGCTTTCTGTCCTTCAGACTTGTGGCCATTTGCATTTGGAAATTCTGAGCAGCAGTCTTATCCTCAGAATCACGGTCATCAGAGGTTACAGAAGCAAAGGCCCTTTCTTGCCACTGCCTTAGAAACCTGTGATTTCAATCTGTTCAGTCTTCCCGTGCTGTTCAAAATGGTCTCTTAGGTGATGTCCTTCAGAATCCTCTTTTATGCCACCAACAAAGATCGTCACGCAATGAAGCGGGCAGCAGGTCTTTGAGAGTCTTCTCTGGAGACGCTCTCTCTGGCTGCACAGCTCCTTCCCCCACCTGGCCTGACACTGCATTCAGTGCTGCCCCCAACTCCTCCTCGGTGACAGACCCAATGCCCCTGGGGTGCTTGGAGTCGGGGTCTCTCATTACCACACAGTCTGGGAGCATCCCCCTTGCTCAGAATGGCTCCTCAGGATGTCATGGGGTGTTTCAAAGCTCAGCCCTTTCAGGAAAAGCTTCTGCAGCTGGTAGGCTCTTCAGGAGACTCTGACTTAGACGAGAGGACAGCAGGAAGAGAGACTAACAGTGCTTCCTCAGGAGCACCCATGGGCAGAACGGAGTCCTGACTGACTTTTTACTGAATATCTACTCCCCACTGCTGCTGGGTTTGGCCACCAGACACGCTCTGGCTGATAGAATGCTAGTGGACACATGTTAGTGGACGTGAATAGATGGCTAAGTGTGTTTCCAGGTCCGGCTAGCCTTGGGGGCTTCAGGTCCACATCATAAGAAGAGCATTCTATGTCAGCCGAGGCTCCAGAATGAGGTGCGTGTAATAAATCTCCAATCAGGAACAGCACATCCTGGATCAGAGCAACTGTAGGTGACCTGGTGAGTGGCTTGTTATGTGGCATTACTGTGGAAATAGCAGGCTGAATCACACCCTTAGACTGGATCTTGGGCTCTTTAGTTGGACTAAAGACCCCTGGCAGACTAGAACTGTGTTGTATGTAACAGAGTATTACCACACAAAGAAGAATGTGTGGAAGCTCCCTTACTATGGCCAGGCTGATGTTGTCTGAATACATGCTGGATACTTTTCTTTCGTGGACAGTAATAAATTATCTTTGTCTTGGGAAATTTCAAAATAGCAGATAACCATGATTAGGATTAATCTGTTGATAACAGTCTTTTCATCACCTCTATAAGAAACTTAAATCCATAGTTATCAGTAATGCATATTGTGATTGATTTAATGTGGCAATGTTTGCATTTTCATGCAGCTCATTAATTGACTGCCTACTATTTTCCTGGTATTATGTATTGATAATCTTATTTAATTTTAACCATGTTAGATCTTATAAATATGGGAATTGAATCTGGAAAAGGAGGTAATTACTGAAGTGATCAAAGTGATCTCTGCAGGTGTCTGTCACACATAAGGTAGCGCCCAGCTGACCTACGATAGTGGGGATGATTTCGGAAGGAGCAGAAGAGGGCACCAATTTGGGCAAAACCTAGAACAGGGATTGTTGAAAGATGCGGATAAAAATTAGTTGGGATTCCGGCATCCTGGAATGCAAGATTTGTTTTGTAAATTGGTAACAAGTATGTTAGATACTTACATGTTGAGTGGATACTAACATGTTCAAAGATATTAAAAGGATAACAAAGAAATTCATTCTTGATGAAACACAGTAATTTTGTTCAAGTGGGGAACTTATATAAAGTCATGTTGACAGTGATTTAGTAAAGTATCCTGAGAATGGGAAAAAGAAGTGTCCAATGTACTCAATACTAGTATGAAATCAATATGTAATCAGCTACACATTTATACGAATGATAAAACACAATTATAGTCCAGAGAGAAGGGAGGAAGAGGAGGGTGGGGGAGGACAGTAGGATGGGGTGGGAGTAGGAAGGGTGTTTGGTGGGACCTCACCTATAGTGAACAATGAAATTGCACATTTCCAATCTATTCAGAGTAGAGTATAAATGTCTAACCACAACCTAAGTAAGTGGAGCGATGGTTATATTAATCAGTTTGATGTAAGCATTCCACATTGTATATCAAATCAGCACCCTGTACCCCATAAATTTATGATTTAATTTAAAAAAGTAATGCTTTATGAAGATCTGGTGATGGTATTCTGTTAAAATCTTTAGAGTTTGAAAACCTGTTTTATTGGCCTCCTGTGTGCCCATCACATGTCAGATGCTATGCTTGGTAGTTAGAGTCACAGAAGTGGGAACCAGGCATTGGGGGGATTAAAAATTGAATGAATATGGTGCCTGTTGTCCATGGTGCAGGCAGATACTTTTCAAGCTGTAATACACATTATAGATTAATAAATGTCATAATAAAAGTAGAAGAATTAAGACAATATAGATGAGGGAGAGATTAATTACTATTAGGAGGATGGGGGCCCTTGTATAGAAGAGGTTGCAAGTGGACTGTTAGTAAATTACTTATAATGGGCAAAAAAGAGTCGGGGGAAGAATTGAAAATGATATCATCAAAACTTTAGGTCCAGGAGACTGGAATAATGATGTTGGCATGGGCAGATATAGAAGCGTGGAAATTATGACACTAACAGTAACTTCAAAACAATTTCACAACTGGTAAGAGTTATGGAGAGTCGACTTAACTTTTTTGATTCAATTCTAAATGTTTTCCATGGTATGCTTTGAAAAAAACTGTAACATTTTTGTGTTTAATAGTTTTGAGCTTATTAATTGACTGCTAATGAGCATTAATTAATGATACTCAACATGTTTAACTCAAACAGGCTTGGTGTTTGAGTAAAGCATGAGGAGATGTATCCCCACTAGGTTCTTCAAGGACATAAATGGCGTGTCCTGCACAGTGAGAGTGAATGCTTCTCTTTGGTAAAAGAGACATTACCTTACGTAGGCTGTGTATCATCTTCTGGAAAGTTTTGGAGGTGGCAAATTTAACTATAAACTTGAAAAGTTTGATAATTATCAAGACATACATAGACTCATAGACATATGAGAAGAAGAATCTTATAGTATGATGGAATTTTAGCAGAAACGAGCTTGGGGCTCAGGAAAGAACAGTTTAAGCCAGTTCTATGGGGTCTTGGAAAGTATGTACAAAGACGTTGCCAGTACCCTTACATTCCAATCAGTAATGCACGCTTTTTTTGAAGTTAAAATCACTATTTTAAATAAATCAGTAAAGACAGTAAAGTTCCTGCAGATGTTATGATTTTCTAATTTCTCTTTAAGGCCGTAAGTCAGACACCTCTCCCCACGGAAGATGGAAACGTAAGCTCACTTTACATTACTTCAGTAAAGTCAGCGAGGTGCTTCTGTGGGTCAGGACTGCAGTGTTCCCATCTGAGGAATGAGAGGAGGGGGCCTGAGTCTTTCCTCTCTCCTATTTTCATGACTTCTCTCTCCTTCTCTCTCCCCCCTCCCACCTCTCCCTTCCTTCCAAGAGGAATCTCCTTTGGGGAACTCCGTCTCCCAGTGCAGATTCTTACACATTTTACCCAGAATGTTATAATCCATAACGAGTCTCTCTACCCCCAGTATTGTCTCCCCCAAAGCCATTCTCAGAAAGGCCTGAGGAATGAATCTAAAATTCCAGCGCCTCTCTCCTTTCCGTGGCCTGCTCTAGTAATGTGCCTGACGTGGCTCCTGTTGGCCTAGTCGACGTTTCTCCGTGGCGGCTCCCCCACCCGGGTTGCTGTCTTCTCTGAGTGTAGCAGGGGCCCACTCTGCCTTCATGTGTGGGCAAACTCTTACTCATCCTGCAACCTCGCACGCCCTTTCCTCTGAGATATCTTCAAGAAGAATTAACCCTTATCTCCTGTCCCCTGCTCGATATTTGCCTCTATTGTGTTACACTTCATTTTTTTTTCGCGGCTGTCCCTTTCAGTCCTGGGCACAGTGCCTTGTACATTATGGAGGGGTCAATAAATACATGTCAAGTTGTAAGCATTTCGGGGATTATTATTGGGATTTAAAGTATATAAATGTCTCCAATTCTAAATTCTTTCTGATAAATACAGAAATAACTCAAAATTAAAGGAGGAGCACGAAAATGTGACTTTGGTATTTCTTAATACCAAAAAATTACATCTGAAATGTGATTCTTTATCAATTTCAGGGTCTGTGTAACCAAACGGAACAGTAAAATTTGTGATCACATATGAAGACAGGTCTGGATTTCTTCCAGATGTTGAGAAGGTCACGGGTGATTTTTCATACTGAGGATTCCTGAACTATTTACCAATTACCCACAAAATAATACTTCTGTTTCCTGAGTCCTCCAAGAGATTTTTTTGCTCATGTATAGCTAAATTTCATGTCATATCTCCTGATAATGTGCTTGGAAAGCCTGTGTGACATATTTTCCTATGAATTTGCCTACAGCTTTCATTTGAGCCAACTTGACCACTTTGCTTTATAAAAACACCATAAATTCCAGGATCTAATTGGCACAAGGGTTACTTTTCCAGAGAGGAAGCCATATTCAGAGCCCTTCCCAGCTATGGTCTCATAGCTACAACTTTCTTATTCTGTTTGGCTCCTAATAACATTTCTTTAAACAATATCAGGAAGTTTAGTAGAAAAAAATTTTAAAGGGGAGTTGAAGAAATACATAGGAAATGTTATCTTTACACTTTTACAACATAATATTTTTGTGTACACATGAAAGGTTTACTAAAACTCTATTTTTTAAAGAGATTTTTTAGATGAATGCCTGTGACTTTTTTGCTAGGTTTAAGCATGATTATCTCAGTACAAATCTTTAAATCTTACATAGCTGTCAAAAGAACTGTATTTCAGAAAGAATAGCCTCAAACATATTTGCTTAATTAATATTAAAATACTTAAAAATTTAAAACCAAAAGTTGAGGTTCAAACTTTGGGGTCACCCATTTGACAACCTATGTCAACAATGTCACATGTAATTTAGAGTCGCCGATGAAGGACAGGAGTTTTAACCTGGCCAGGAATTATTTGCTAGTGATTTTTATATGAATATTTTAAAGAAAGTGGCACCACGTCAAGCTATTCTGTCATCGTTAAAGGAGGTAATGCAAAAAGAAATCTACTGTGTGAAAGACACATTTTAACAAACATGGAGGGGAAGAAAAGATGGTAACTAAAGGTGTGAGGAGCATCTAGTCAAATAAAGGGATTTGTGTTTATTTATTTATTAGAAGGTAATGGAGGGAGACCCAAAGAGGCAGAATCTGGTGGGAATCCAATCTGAAATGTGTCTGAGGTCCAGGCTCACTTTTGCCCGAGGGTTGGTCTTGTCATCGATGAGTGGAACTTAGGCAGGAATCCATAGTCTTCTGAGCTTGTGGTATCAGAGAACAGAGCTGGGGGCCTCCAGACTGGTTGCGATTTGAAGAGGAGAATCTGAGGAATCTGAGGAGATTCTGAAGAAGCTGGAGAGACCCCCAAGAAACTCACCAGAGAGTTTCCAACACCTAGATGGTTGGAAATGTTGAACAGAGATTTTTAGCTACTGCTAAATTAGGTTGTCTAAAAATGTTTGACTATACTAAATAGTTTTGGAGTAATTGCAACTTTTAAGACCCTTTGCGTAGAATGTAAAATGATAAGTCCCTTTGGAAAACGCTGATAGTTCATTATAATGTTAGACGCCCACCTGCTGATGCCTCAGCCATTTCACTCTTAGGTATTTGCCAAACCAAAACGAAATATGTGTCCCCGGAAGACTTGGACATGGATGTTCATAGCACCTTTATTTGCAATAGCTACAAACTGGAAACAGCCAAAATGCCTGACCTGGCAATAAAAATGAACAAACTACTAATATACTCAGTAACGGATGGATCTCACCATCATGATTCGGAGTGAAGGATGTGGGCAGTGAAACACTGTATATATACTGTGGAGTGTCCCAAACACCAACCCTAAACTCCCCATACAATATAGGGAACACGGGAGCGGGAAGCCCTCCCTGATGATACCCCAGTGAAACACTCCTTAGTTTTTGCATTTCTGTTTCGTGACCCTGACCTCCTGGAGCCGTCCAGACCTTGGGCGCTCAGTAAGGTCAGAATGAAGGACATCAACTTTCCCCAAACTTTTAAATCCTATGAATCAGCAGGCACTGGTTAAAATGAGATTCCTGAACCACATGGGAATATCCTGAATCAATCTCCAGGAGAAGGACCTGGGAGTCTGTTCCATTAACAAGCATCTCAGACGGTTCTTCCCGCTGGGAAGTTTGGGTTTGGATAAATTTTAGGCTCAGGATTACAATCCAGGGGCTCAGGTGCCCTTCACCTTTGGTGTTTGGCTGCCAGGTGCCCCTGCAGACAGAAACTTCCTGGGGGCTGAGGCCCAAGGTCACAGCAGCAGTGAACTTGAACCCAGGTCTGTCAGATTCCAGCTCCACCATCTTCCTGCTCTGCCGGGTGTCACTGAGGGCCTCAGAATGGGGTGAGCTGTGAGAGGTGAGAGAGGAGGCAGCAGGAAAGGGCAGGGTCTGCTGCCAGGAGCCCAGGGTGGGCAGGGCTGGCCCTGGCCCTGCACACAAGCTGCCAGGAAATAAGCCCGGTTCTCAGTGGAGTGGCTTGGCCTGTTCCCCCCGTGTTGAACAAGTGGGACTAGGAAGTGAGAGGATGTGGGATGAGGTTGGGCCAGGAGGGCACAGGTGGGGGAGTCTGGGCACTCGGGTAGTCCAGACTCTCACCTGCCTCCTGGGCTCCTGCATGCCTCGCACCTGGAGGAGAGGACGCACAGCTCCAGGGCCGCCCTTTGTCCTTTCAGGGAGGTGTCCACTGACTGTCGCGTTGCGCCTGGTGACGTGCCCATATCCAAGGTGGCGGTGGTGACAGGGTCTGGTGTGATTGGCTAGGGGGCCAGAGGGCCCTGCACCTGCGGTGGTGCCCAGCGAGGGGGCGGCCAGGGTGGGCTGTGGGGGGGGCCCATTACCTACTCACCCAGGCTGCTGTTTCCCGTAGGGACATTGCTACCGCTGTCTAGAGTTACACTTTTCATGCATAAGCATAAATAAAAGAATTTAAAACATTTATGTAGTTAAGGAGTTGGTACCATCTCTGGATACTGTACATCCATATTTTTGCCTCAAAATTTTAGGCAAAAAATGCACGTTATATTTGACCAAAATATGGCGTGTGAAGCCCATTTTTCTTCAGTTATACCTCAATAGTGTTTTGTTTTAGTTTTTTATATTCTCTGTTAAGACGCATGCTACCTGCCTTACTTATTGTTTTCTTATAGCAAAATTTAATTCTCTCCGGGGACTCAGAATGTTGGCAACTGATCATCTTTACCTTGCTAGGTTGACCTTAACCAGGGCAGGCTGAGTTCCCTGGATCCTCCTCTGAAGACAGACTCACTAACTTATGTGAAAATGTTCTCAGCTGACCAGTTAAGGAGCATAAGTTGGAAGTGTGCAATGGTGGCCCGTGCAGTGTTCCAGGAGGGACTTTAATTGGCATTATCAATTATCTCACTATTAACTTCCATTTATTCTCTACCAACATTCAAATCATCTACTTTTTGTCAACACGAAGGATATGGGTGTCATACTTATTTATCCACAAGTTGCTTTTGTCTAGAATAAGCCTCTGTTGGGGTCTAATAAATATAGCGTTCCAGTACTGTCTAGCTTTAAAATATGAGTTTACACAACACTAATTATGAGGGGTACACATTGCAGTCTCTGTTTACATCAGCGAAAATTTTCAAAAAAAAAATATATGTTTTCCTTAACGAGACAACATTAGAATCCATCTTGAAACTCAAGAACCTCTAAGTGAGCAGATCAGTAATAACACTCTGTACGGATAAAGAGAAGTGGTCTCCTAGATCCGACCATGGACCAGCAATTCCGTGCTGCAAAACTTCTACCACTTTTACCAAAATTATTATCTGAGAGTGATTTGCTGGTTTTGCTTTAAATGTTTTCACATGCTAACGGAACTTACTCCTAACAAATTCTCCATAAAAGGAGTGAAAGAATATGGTTGAATTTTCATAGTCATGAAAATAAAGTTTAAAAATGCCGAGTGCAACCCGTAACGTATTCAGTAGCGGAGCTCCTGGTTTGCTAACTGCCACACCACCAGATTTCAGTTTTCCAAGCATTTAAAATTTACTTTGAGAAAAATCTTTGACATAAATTATTAGTATTGTAAGGAGCAAGTACTTAGAAAAAATTACTAATGTAATCTCTACTGATGTGCTTTTCTGGAAAGGAGCTGGAATACTAACAAACTTTTTTTTTCCCTCACAATTGCATTGCGAAGTCAGTTAAAGGAAGGGACGAGCCTCATTTTAAAGAGTGGAGATTCTTATGGTTCACAGTCGCTATGATGTGGAATCAACACACGGATGGATTAATAAATTGCGCTACGTGTGTACCCCAGAATACTACTCAGCCATTACAAAGATGGAGACTTTGCATCTTTTGTATTGACTTGACATTGAAGAACATTCTTCTTAGTAAAGTATCACAAAAACAAAAATCGAGTATCCAGTGTGCTCAGTACTAATAAGACCAATAGCTAAACAAGTACAAGCCCACACAAGGGAAAAAAACCACACACACAATTCAATTCAAATAAGGGGAAGGGGGGCGGGGGATGGAGGGATGGAGGAGGCGGAGGAGGGAGGAGGGCGGCAAGCTCTCACCTGATGGGCACAGCGCCGGGGGTTACAGCACCTCCCACTGGATGAAAGAACTTGAACTTTACCTAACAAATGCAAACCAGGTAACCTAACCATGTGTACACTCATACTAATCTGACATTTAAAAAAATTAAATAAAATGTGGAGATTCAAGTCTAGGGAGAGGATTTGTAACTTTGCTTCAATCTGAGACGTGGCCTGGCAGTAGCCCTGGGGGTCCAAAGGCTCAGGGCTGCAGCACTGGCAGCACGGCCAGGGTGCAGCTTGGGACTCTGCTCACAGAGGCAGGACCCTTAGAGGGTCAGCACTGCTGTGAAGGCCCCGTGCTAACAAGACAGGTGGTTCAGACGGTCCCTCTGAACTTCCATAGGCTTAGCTTGGGTCTCTAATTTAGTCAAATCCCAACCAATATTTTTATATGTATATTTTTCTAATTCGCATTGAACTCTTTTGACAGGCATCCAAAGATAAAGATAAATGCTTAACACTTGTTCTACCTTCATAAAACTGGATATAGTATTTTACCAACATCTAGAAAAGAAATCACATAGAATTTTTTTTAAATACCCAACACATAACAATGATAGCAAAATGGTTTAAGCTGACAGGGGAGGCCTGTTAAGACATGATGAAATATTGGAGAAAGAAGTTATTTTGTCATTATTTCAAATTATTTTAATTTTTTTCTGAAAACTTTATTGTTGGGGATTCATTGAGGGTACACAATGTGTCACACACTGAGACCCCAATACCCCTCCCTCCCTAATGATTTAATTAAAATTAAATTATTTTAATTTTTATGGAGGTGTTTTCTGCATCCTTTGGGTTTGAACAGTATGAAGGAGAAAGTTACACACACGTGTAATTTTCTTAAAAACATTTTTAAAGAACTGAATCTCTACATTCAAATGTTTCATATACTGTGTATGTAGCAGCAGAGGGTAGCTGCCTTGGTTTGCCCTAATTTGCTATTGCAGATGTAACTTCTGAACTTAAATTTACTACCATTAAGAAAGTTTAAAGGAACAGGCACAGACAGAGCAATGAACTTATTTTTATTATAAACAATTAGCTTTTAATGTACGTTAAAATTGTACCTCTAGATTTTTGAAAATGTCCTGTCACTTCCATGTTTTAAAGAGCAATTTATTATTAATTTGATAATTTAAAAGGTTTCTTAAGAGAGAGTGGTGAGGAAGGTGTTAGGGAGAAAAAAGATGGAAGAGCTGATATTCTGCTCAGAGCAATTATCAATTTTCACAGGAATTAAGTTTACACCAGAAATACCAACGTCTATTTATTAAGTTAGAAAAATATTTCTGAGACTGTAATTTTCATTCATAAGGATCTATCTCCTGACTTAGCAATTACATTGATTAGACTAAATTTTGTTCCCCAAAAGAGTGTGTGTGTGTATTTATGTGTGCTTGTTAAGATTATCCTAAGGCCAACATGTTTCATAGAAATGGAATTTCTCCCTATGCTGACATTTTAAAACGGGTCACACAAGTCAGGTAGAGACTGCCACCCCCCTGGTTTATAAGTCTCTCTTTGTGCTACCTCTGTGAGTTGGGGGCAAGAGAGAACTGACCAGGGGAAATAGTATGCCCCCTTCTCATCTTCTTCATTGACATACATAGACTAGAAGAAAGAAGAGAGGGAGAGAGAGGAAGGGAGAGAGGAAGGAAAAGGAGAGGAGAGAGATTAACTCCATCTAAGTCAGCACCTGCCAACCATGCCTTTGGTCTTTGCTTTGGTCAAACTCAGAGCCTTATTTATCAGGGTCAGCTGGCATCTCAGCCCTTGCAAATAAGTTAGACCACTATTCATAACGCAAGGTATATTGCATCTGTATAAAAATAGAATGAAGAAGGTTTCTTAGTAGGTAGGACCAGTTAGTAAATGAGACAGGAGATGGCTTTCTTGAATTAAATGACATTTTTAGTTATTTCTGTGTTTTGCCTCACTAGTGAAGAGGAACTGAATGAGTCCTAAACTTCGCCAGGGTCCCCACTGGTTCTCTAGACGTGTCTTTTTAAGAGATTGGCTACTTGTAGGAAGGGTGGACATACCATAATTATTCAGTAAGCTTGAAAACTGTACCTAAACAATGCATCAGATGACTCATTTTTCCATTTAGCTGGATCCAGCTTCATTTGACCATAAATCTTGCCACACATTGATTGGTTGATTTCAGGTTTAATTTTAAGATTAAATGGCTGGCTTCTTAGCTTTCTCTACCATGTTCTTCATCTCCTGTCATTTGCTTCACAGGATACTTGTCATCCCTAAATAACATGCACTAACTCCCTCTGTTTTCAGATGCTCTAATGTTTGTACCTATTATGGATTCGTATTCTAATAACTTGGCTTACCAGCCTGTCACGAAATATAACTCCAGGCATGTTAAATACGGTAGCTTTACCCTTCAATCTCCTACGATATTATAATACAAATAAGTTTATCTTTTTTTTTTCTGTTTTAACTAAGGAATTGTAGTCTCTTGAGTTCTAGAGCTTCTGTGAGGACAGCAGAAGGATCACTCAGCTAATGTGTAGCATCCATATGCTTCATCAAAGTGACCAGATGTCCCGCATTTGTCCTGGGAGAGAGGAAGCTGTTTTTCTCTCCCCCGTACTTGATTATTTCCTTCAAAAAGTCTATCATAAATATATTTTGTGCCTTTCCTGGCCTTCCTTAGAATTCCTATTCACGCCTTACTATAACTGATAACCTACTGCTTTGTGCTTAGGACTTCACATTTGTAAAGGAAAAAAATTTATTGTGTTTGTTGAGTCCTTGGGCTTCTGTAGTTTATTTTACAAAAAGGGATGTTAGAATTCTCATCTTCCCTGTGTAGTCCCATAAACTAAAGCAGGAATGGTCCCGTTTATTATCTTTTTAAAGGCTGAATTACAATACATATTTTATATCTTCTTTCACGTGCTGAATTTAAATAATAGAGTGTGGTCACGTTACTCAGTACATTTTAGGAAAAATTCTCCAAGACTTGGAAGGAAGAGACTCCTGAGCATCCTTAAAGAGATGTGCCATTCCTTCTCTATCAAACTCTTCAAGGTTTATTAGATTTCTTTTATTAAATCATAGCTGTGTGCATTAAAGCAATCATGGGGTACAATGTGCTGGTTTTATATACAATTTGAAATATTTTCATCAAATTGGTTAACATAGCCTCCATGGCATTTTCTTAGTTATTGTGTTAAGACACTTATATTGTACACCTAGTAATTTTCACATGTACCCTTGTAAGATCTCATAAGGGTTTATTAGATTTTTAAGGGTTGTAATCTATTGGGGGACTTCCTAGTGATCAGATCATACATCCCAAAGTCTCAGGACCTATTTATGCTCTTATAAATTTGTATGGTTCATTGAAGCTACCTATGAAAAACCCACATCTAACATCATACTGAATGGAGTAAAAGTGAAAGTTTTTCCAGTTAGAACTGGAACCAGACAAGGCTGTTTTCTATCACCACTACTATTCAACATAGTGCTGTTAAGTCTAGTCAATGCAATCAGGCAAGAGAAGGATATAAAGGGCATCCAATGGGGGTAGAGGAGATCAGACTCTCCTTCTTCGGTGATGATATGATCTTATACTTAGAGAACCTCAAGGACTCAACCACAAAATTCCTGGAAGTGATTGAAAGATACAGTAATGTCTCAGGATATAAAATCAATGTCCACAAGTCTGTAGCCTTTGTATATGCCAATAACATCCAAGTTGAGAACACAGTAGCTTCAAAGAAAATAAAATATTCCCTTCATGCTTCAAAGAAAGTAAAATACTTAGGAATATACCTAACAGAAGAGGTGAAAGATTTCTACAGAGATGATTATGAAACCCTAAGAAAATTGCAGAAGTCACTAACAAATGGAAGAACACACCATACTCTTGCTGGGAGGAATCACCAGTATAAAAATGTCTATTCTACCCAAAGCAATATACAGATTCAGTGAAATCTCCATTAAAATACCAACATCACATTTTGAAGAACTGGAAAAAATGGTACTTTATTTTGTATGGAACCAAAAAAATTCCCATATAGCTAAGGCTATTCTTAGTAATAAAAAAAAAAAAGTTGGAGGCATCACCCTACCAGACTTCAGATTATATTATAAGTCAGTCAAAATAGCATGGTATTGGTACAAAAATAGAGACATAGACATATGGAACAGAATAGAAAACCAAAAGATGAAACCAGACTCTACTTGCCATTTGATCTTTGATAAACCAAACAAAAGCATACAGTGGGGGAAAATAATCCCTAGTCAACAAACGGTGCTGAGGGAACTGGATAACCACATGTCAAAGACTAAAACTGGACCCGCACCTTTCACCACTTATAACACTTGTCTCAAAAATTGAAATATATATGCCATTAGGCCAAGGAACCTCACTTAAATATATTTTCTCAACAAATTAATTGCACAAGTATGTCAAATGTGTGTAAAGACATAAGCACAAAGCTGTTCATGAGAACTACTTAAATTAACCATATATAAATACTCAGAGTATATTCAAAAATTTATGTAAAACATAAATGCCAAACAATAGGAAATCATTTTTTTCTTTTTTGAACCCAATAGTGTCACCATAATTCACTGTAACCTCAAACTCCTAGTCTTGAACTCCTGGCCTCAAAAAGTGAAAATAATCTAACCTAGATTTTCCATACTAAATAACTGACTAAATGAAGTGGAGATTAAATTATAATGTACTCGTTAAAATACTACATAACATATTTTGAGTAATGAGTATTCCACGGTGGATTGAAAAATTTTGTTATGGAATAGCATTATAGTGATTACGTTTATAGAATTTCTGTATGTGAATATACAGGTAGATAGGTAAAGTGTGGAAGGAGATTCACAAAATGTCAACAATAATTATCTCTGGGTTGACAGATTTCATGGAATTTGTTTTTGTTTGTAATATTTTGATTGTTTAATTTTTATTAACAGTTGCATATGTAAATTTTTTATCCAGGAAAATTAATAAGCAATTGTCTTTTTAGAAGTGAAAATCATTTGTAATTCTAAAATTAGAAAATATACATGTGTTTTATTTTGACAGCCAAAGTTGGCAAGAATTAAAGCAATGTGTAGGTTATATTCTACTAGTAGAAACATTAGTGTAATCTTTCTGACAATTAATTTGGCTTAAGAGCCTTAGTGTGTTTATTCTTGCTAATTTAGCCATTTACTTAAATTAATCATATATAAATACTCAGAGTATATTCAAAAATTTATGTAAAACATAAATGCCAAACAATAGGAAATCATATTTTCTTTATTGAACCCAATAGTGTCACCATAATTCACTGCAACCTCAAACTCCTAGTCTTGAACTCCTGGCCTCAAGCAGTGTCCCTTGTCAGTCTCCCAAAGTGTTAGGATTACAGGTGTGAGCCCTGATACCCACCCAAAATAATTGAAATACATTGTGGTGCATCTATTTGTAGACCGCCATGCATAGGATGCTGTGAATCTGCTTTAGATTTTTGCCTGATTGAATGTTGATAGTTGCATGCTGCTATTTTTGGCCTGGGAAAGGGAGGAAGTAGAAAGTGGAGAAACGGGGGCCATAAGCTATTTCCCTCTTTAGGGGGAGGGTCTATAGGATTTCTTGCCTTTCCATTCCTTCTTTTCCCTACTTTGACCACTAGTCTCCATTTATTTTTGCCTCTACCCTGACAACAATCCTTGTTTTTGATGGCACATGGTTCTGGGTGTTACTTATAATGACAGGTTGATGTCCTTAATTTTTCTTTGTGGTATTTTACTTCTAAGAGTCAGAAAAACTATTTCAAAACACACTGAAACAAGAAATAATGGTCTTTCAAATAATAAATGCCATTATACTGCATTATAAAAAGGCATGAAAATGAGAATAGGTATGCCAGAAATACTCATAGATGTCAGCGTGCACATTTTCCCACTCCGAGAACAGAAAAACTTACCTATCACAGCCCCCCCATCACTGATGGAAATTCATTCCGAGAAATGCATCACTGTGCGATCTCCTTATTGTGTGAACTTCACAGGAGGGGCACAAACCTGCCGGGCACACTTGGGCTACATGGTATGGACTATTGCTCCAAGGCTACAAACCTGTACACGTGTTACTGTACTAAACACTGTGTTCCATTGTGACAAATGGGGAGAATTTGTGTACCTAAACATAAAAAATCTACAGTACAAATGTGGTATTCAACTCTTCTGGGACCTCCATAATCTATGTGGTCCATGGCTGATCAGAACATCTTATGCTGCCCATGACTGTACTTGCATGCCTTCCTTGGAATGGTATGTGTAAACCACGTAAATAGGAATTGTCCTTGCATCTGTTCATTATAAAACTACAGAACATCATCTGGCAATACATTTCCTAATTACATGTAGAACATTGTTTGAAATATTTTTTCTTTATATTCAAGTTAAATTTCCATGTACTTGAAAGCAACTGTAAAGAGGATTAAACTTATGATCCAATAGACAGTGGAAATAGCTAGAAAAATTTCTCAGGAATAAAATTAAACCATGATCTACAAGATCTCTGGGTCTTTCCCCAACTACATAGTAAAAGAGAGATTCACATTTGCCCAAAATATTCTATTTCTTTTTCTTTTATTTTTTAGAAGTAGAATTCTATAATCCTAAACTGATACAGAATAATAGACATATTTTTAATATTTGAGTTTGTGTTTTTCTAATAATGAAGCATCTGTTAAATTGCTAATGAATAATTGTCAATCTTTAATATTAGAATGTATTTTTGTAGCTGAGCCCTGCTATGATGATAGGCATTTCATTTACTTTAACTTGTATAAATTTATGAGGTACAAGGGCAATTTTGTCACATGCTGTACGTATAGTGGTGAACTCAGGGCTTTCCCTGTATTCATCACCCAAATAATGTTCGGTGTACCCATCAAATAATTTCTTTGAAAGTAGGGTAGCATGAATGCATTCACAGAAGTCTTAATTATTTTCTTGGGCTCTGGAAATATAAAAAGCAAAAAAATTATCATATAACATTTCAAAAGCCAACTGAAATATAATGTTCATCTTAATTGTATGATATCTACTGTCCCCAAACCTTTCTATAATTCAGTTATATACAGATATTTTTGTTATCTTTGGACAACGTCAAACTTATTTTTATGCATCCTCATTTTATCAAGGTGCTCAATGATTAATATACAGGAAATACAAGTAGATTCCTCACTAAAAGCAAACACAAAGCAGCAGCAGCAAGGATGAAAAGGAAACACCGTCAATTCCACTAACAAAGTCATTCTGCTTTAATTTCTTGGTATCTGTGATTGTTCTTTTTTTTCTGGCAGAACACATCGCATGCATACTTTCTTATTTCTTTTAAACTTAAACCAATGGGTGTGTATTTTAATCACTTCATTGAGGTATAATTGATATACAAAGAACTACACATTTTTACTGTGTACAATTTGGACATATGCCAACATCCATGGTCTACTTTCCCCCCTTTATTTCAGAGTATTACAGGGGCATAGAAGTTTTGATGACTTAGTTTGCTTTGTGCCAATGGAGTCAAAGTGACACAAACAAGGGTGCCCGTCATCCAGATAGTGTACACTGTATTCATTAGGTGTGGAGTTACTGATCACCTCTCCCCCTGCACCTGCTATATTTTTGATGAGTTTTGCTTCTCAATGTGCACGTATGTGTTGATGGATTTGTTTCAATTTCGGGTGCGTGTGATGTTCATTTTTCCGTTCTTGTGATAGCTACTTCTCTTAGAAGAATGTTCTCCAGTTCCATCCAGGTTGTTACAAGAGGTATTAGATCACCATTTTTTTAAATAGCTGAGTGGTACTCCATGGTGTACATATACCACATTTTATTAATTCATTCATGTATTGCGGACACTTGGGTTGATACCACATCTTTGTGATTGTGAATTGTGCAGCTATAAACATTCAAGTGCATGTGTCTTTTTGATAAAATTACTTCCTTTCCTTTGGGTAAATATCCAGTAGTGGGATTGCTGGATCAAAAGGCGGGTCTACTTTTAGTTCTTTGAGGTATCTTCGCACTACCTTCCATAGAGGTTATATTAGTTTGCAGTCCCACCAGTGCCAATGGCCAATGCGTGAAAAAATGAGCAAAGTCCCTAATCACTAGAGAAATGCAAATCAACGTCAGAACGAGATGTCAACTAACTCTAGTGAGAATAGCTCTTATCAAAAAGTCCCCAAAGAACAGGTGCTGCTATGGATGTGGAGAGAAAGGAATTCTCAAGATAATGTTCTGTTGTTAAGTCGTAGGCCTGTGGGGAGGATTTCAAAAGATGCGAAGTTTTCAGGGAAAATTCATAGGGTTTGGGGTTTTGGTTCATGTGAACTTATCCATTCTCATTTATAGTTGGGTTTCAAATAAATTTAAAATTTCTAAACAAAGTATGATATTACTATCAGCACCTGCTTGGCTCAGAGTGTAAACTATTATCATCCCTAATGATAACACCAGCAAACATTATGCATTCTCGAAGCCCTAATTGCACACAGAATGGCTAATGACATTTTCAACTTTTCAAAGAGCTATTTTTGTAATATATAAATTTGAATTTACTGAGCTAAAAGCCTTGCTTTATAGAATTACCAGCATTAGTAAATTAGAAACAGCTTTTAGTTTCATTGAAAAAAATGAGGTCATTAGTAGAGAAATGAAAAAAATTGTACATTATTATCAGTAATAATGTTAAATTATACATGTATTTATAGACCCTGAAAGGCCCTGAATACTATGGAAACATTACTTTCCAAAAAGTACCTTTTCAAGAAGTGATTTTAACGTATGTTCATTGGCTTATGTTGTTTCTCCCGAGTACATTTGCTTTTATATTTTAAAATCAAACAACTTTCCTCTTCAGCCAGACCTATTAATATGCCTTACTAAAGAAAAATTTGGGCAACCAGGGAGGCTGGAGAGGGAGTTTTCGCAATGGACTCATTATATACTTACACAGCACTTTATCATGGCTCATCAAAATAACTCAATTGTGCAAATATTATCTGCAGTGACCAAAGGATAAACCGATGGCCAAGAGAGATGAATTATTGCCGGTTAAATGCTGAATGTGGAGGAAGGACACATTTCTCCTGACCTCGTACGGTGTGTTCTTCTCACTGCATTGAGGGAGGGGGTGATGAACTCAGACACTGGCGGCCATCACACTCACATGAATCCTGGACTGTAATTGACCTAAATTAGTCTGATCTAAGACTGTTTAAATTGAAATTCAACAAATAATCGCTCAACTTCATTTTATGCTGACTGCAGAGACTTGGCTGTGGAGAGCCTGAGAAGGGAATCTATCTCTCAGAAAATATAGAAAAGCGTTTATTGGACTGAATTAAAGTGATTCATTTCTTTTTTCTTCTTTAAAGATCTTCTCATTGATTGTGATTTTTTAAAAAAAAATCCCTTAGGAAATTCTTTATAAATAAGCTTGATTTTGTGATAAAACTAGGTTCTGCTATTCACTTTTTTCTTCCTTCAGAGTCCACGAGACATTCTTCCTCTTTGTGGTGACTTTCACGTCATCTGCCCACCCAGGACCACAAGGAGCTCTTCCAAGTTTTTCACCCCTTTAATCTTTTCTGCTCATTTAAGCTAGGCTCACTTCAAATACCATATCAACCTTGTGCGGGGCATTTAAAAGCAAAATTTTAACGAATTGAGTAATGAACTTCACATTCTTCCGGTATCACTTCTGCCTTTGGAAGGCAGGGCTTACATTGGGCTGAGAACATTTTTATTTTTATGAAATTTGCAATTAGTTCCTTCATGCTCTTGACCAATATCTTTTGAGATTTTACTAAGTATACAGGTCTGTGCTAAGGGCTGGGCATCAGAACATGATTGAGACTTGGTATTCCATACTGGGAAATCTTGAGTTGAGTAAGAGCTTCCAGCTAAGTATATAGGCATGCTTAGTTCCGAGCCATTCACAGATTTTTCACAGAATTTGTAGTAGGTTTTTGTTTAATCATAGTTCTGTGACTCTGACACCCGTACAATGGAATTTCATTGGTTTCCTTAAGTTGAATAGAAGGGTTGGGTTAGGTAGACAGATTATTAAGCTTACTGGGTAACAAAAGCAACCTTAAAGACTTCACAATTGAGCACTGTCAAGCACAGTAGAGTTAGGATTTGAAAAGACATGAATTATGTATCAGAGAAAAATTTTAACTCATTTTCTGACATTCAATTTGACTTGTTTATATTTCCTTTTTTCCCTTCCAAAATTGGCTTGAATTTCTTAGTCGCTATTCAATGTAAAACCTGTCTATTTTTATTAATAGTTCAGAGGGATGATATTTTATTTTTAATGTTTTATATTTCAGAATATGACAAGGTACAAATGTTTTGGTTACATGGATTGCTTTCATACTGTTTGAGCCACATTTGTAGGTGTGCCCATCACCCAGGTAGGGTGCACGGTCCCTGTCAGGCACAGTCCCACCCGTCCCCTCCTCCCTTCCCCCCTCGGTTTGATTTACACTGAATTTTACTTCCATTTGTGCACCTGAGACTGAGCAGTTGGTTCCAATTTAATACCGCACATATGTGGTATTTGTTTTACCATTCTTATGAAACTTCCATTAAGAGAAAGGCTTCCAGTTCCATGCAAGTTGTTATAAAAGGTATTACCTCATCATTTTTTTTAATGGCTGAGTAGTACTCCAAGGTAGACACACACCATACGTAATCTGTTCACGACCTGTGGGCCCTTGGGTTGATTCTACATCTTTGTGATTGTGAATTGTGCTGCATTAAACATTCAAGTGCTGGTGTCTTTTGATAAAATAACTTCTTTTCCTTTGGTCAAATGTATAGTAGTGGGATTGCTGGATCAAATGGTAGGTTCACTTTTGGTTCTTTGAGGACCATCCATAGTATTGTCCATAGTTCCTGAGGTCCCACCAACAATGTGTGAGTGTTCATTTTTCTCCCAAAACAACAAATGCCCTATCTGTTGATAACAGCCGTTCTCACTGGAATTAGGTCATACCTCATTGTGGTTTTAATTTGCATTTCAGAGGGATGATATTTTGAAAGGATGTGTACAAAGCATTTAATTCACACATCAATAGTAAGATCTTTTTCATGAGCATTTTTAGTTCAGCTCATTAAAATGATAACATTTTTTCCATCTATGGACTAGGATTTTTTTTTTTTATGATTTTCAAAGCATGGTTACTGAAACACTGCAACCCTATATTTTATTGGTAAAAAGTTATATGAGGATTCAAAACTTTAAGAAGAATGGCTAAATTTTTCAGTTTGCAATTGCTTATGAGTTAGCTGGGATTTTTCTTTTTTACACAGCTCTGTTCTGCTTGAGTGTGAGGCCAAGTTCCCTGCTTTCAGTATCCCTGACAGGACAGGCTTCTGCTGTTCGCAGGTGAGTCCAGCCAAGGCAAGTGAGAGAGATCCCGTGTGACACTCTCAGACCTGGTGGCGCAGAGCCACTCAGAGCTGCTGGGTTTTCACTTAAGGACTCTAGAATTGTGTTTTAAATGACGTTCTATCTTTTTTCCTGCTTGTCTCTTAAAACCCTCATTTGTCTTTTGATGTAGGCAATGTAACACAGAAACTCCCCCAAGAGAACAGGGTTGATTCATGGCCAGTTTATTTTTCCCAGCACGGTTGTATAAGAGCCACATTCATGAAGCTAATGCCCCCTTTCTGGCTCTATTACACGAATCCAAGGTTTCTTTCCAGATGTCTGTGCAGCTTCAGTCCCGCCAGCAGGCTGGAGTCCTTCTCCATCCAACTGAGAGACGTCTGCTCCACTCTGGAAAGTTAGCACGGCATTTCTGATTGAGACGATACCAGCATCAAGCAGCTGGAGACCCACAAGCAGAAGTTCAATTTTTTTCCTTGGCTATTCATCCCAAGAAATGTTATGCTCTGTGTTTATTGTCAAGAGGACACAGTCCCTCCCTTAACCATTCAATCACCTATTAAAAAATCATTTCCCGGAGGACGACTCATGTTCATCTCTGGGCTAGGTGCTGGTGATATGGAAGCTGATAAGACACCTTTCACTTCTATGAGCCATAGACTTATAAGCAATTATTGTGGGACAGGCGAGGAGGATGTTTTTGAGGATATCAAAGAGGAAGAGTAAACAGCCTGACTCTTGGTCAAAGAATTCAGCTGAAGCAGGAAATGTTCTGAAGGGCGGTGAGGGGGTGTTTCAGGCTGGTTCACGTTTTGGTGTTTTGATTTTTGTTTCTTTGTTTCTTCTTGTGAAGAAAATGTGCCTTTACCGGTTTAACATTCATAGTTCATAACCTTCTACCAATCATCTCTTCAGCCTCGTGACGTGTGTGTCTGGTGGGTGTGCATCATTCTCTCTCTTCACGTATGAGAAAGTTGAGCCTCAGAGATGGAGGGATTTACTCAGGGGCACCTAACTGGTAATTGAAGAAACTGGAGCTAAAAACACTCCCGTGGCACCAATCCTTCTGCCTTTTTCTCCATCAATTTGGTTTATTTTGATGGTATTTTGGCCTCATAGCCATAATATTTCATAGCATAACATCTGCGCACAACTGGTTATTCAGTTTGATTTTGGTTGACCCAGATCCTAAGACATTTCCCTTGCTTTTGGTTGCAACACTTACAGAGGGAACACAGTAAAATTTTATAAGCAGTAATGTTGGTTGAGCAATTATTAAATATCAGGAACTATCTTTGGTACTTTTGTGGGTTAGCTCACAATTCCGTCACTGTGTTTCCATTTTATAGATAAACAAACTGAATGTTGGAATAATTAATGCCCTTGTCCAGTGTTGCATAATTTCCACGTGGAAGAGTTTGAGTTCAGCCCTCTGATTGCAGAGTACAGAAGGTTCACCACTGTGTCCTCCTCCTCTCTGATGAGACACAAGTTTACTCCACACTGTGATAGTTCAATAATTAATAAAGATAGATGATCCAGACCCTCTGGAGTAGATGATGTAAACCGTCTGTGGATACTTTCTGGATTTTTAAAAATATGAAAATTATTTAATAAAATAAACATGAAGGAAAGGTAGGAAAAATGTGATACTGGGGCAAGTACGCTGTGCTTTTCCTTAATTCACCGTGTTATTTCTTCATATTTAAAACATAAAATGATACGCCCCTTACTTGTGTATAACACATTTGCACGTTAGTGATGGCTTTCTAGGAGGGGAGGCGGAGTACACAGAGAGGCTCGAGGTTCTTATGACCCTCCTACCACTTAGTCAGGGGAGCGCTTTTCTGATAATGTATTCACGCACTGCTGCTGTCACTTGGAAGGTTCCGGACTCGGCCGAAAACTACGACGAGACCTTCCTCCAACAGATTCAAATTTGTTAGTATTTTCTCTACCTTAGAAGGGCTTCTGGCTTTTTCTTTCCAAAGGTACAGGGGAAACAGGAGAAATGATGGGAGGAAAAAGAGAAGAGAGAATGTAGATTCCAGGAGCCAGAGAATTAAACTTTGGTTTTTTTGATTCATGGCCCAGAATGGGCTTCAGTGGAGGGCTAACTCAGAGTGTGACTGTCTCCTTGATGGAGGAACATTACGCCTGCTGCAGTGTGTCATCCAACCCCCCAAACATATGAACAGTCTTTCCTGAGAAGTCAGCTACCAGTGTGGCGGGAGGTAAAGTCTATGCAGCCTGCGGTGCTGCCAGCAGCCTGGTCTTCTGAATCTTGGACTTCTCCCTTGCAGGCTGGATTTTCCTAGTGACCAAAATAATAGCATGAGTAGTTTACTGGGACCATTCATTGTGTCAAGTTAGCCCGGAGTATATCTCCCAAGTTTGCTTGACTGGTAAAATATCCATATTCTTAAACTCTATGAAATTCTAAAAATTTTAATTATATTTCCCGTTGCAGCAGGATATGACTTGAACGACGTCACCAGGGCGTGCTATTTGCGCCAATTAATTTATTTTTTTCCTGTGCATTTTTTGGACTAGTTTAGTCCTTAATTTTTTACGGTTAGTTGGCTCTTGAAAATGCTTTCGTAAAAGTGGATGGAATATAAAACACCTTCTTCTCCACAGGAAGAATGCGAATATATTCAGAATGAACCAAACAGCTGGTGCAGAGCTGCTCAGAAGTTGTATTTATTTTAAATTATAATATTAAAATAAAATGCAAAGTTTTTTGCCACTGCAGAATTATAATTTTATTGCCATTATGTGAGAATAATTTTTAAAGTTATCTTGAAATATAAACATTTATTTTAAGTGCTGGTCCAAAATTAAAAGAAGGTCACTTTTTAACACCATTGGAGAGACAGAGAGACTGAAAGGGCGAGGGATACAGAATAACTGTGATAAGCAAAGGGAAACCATTTACACGGCATCCCATCTCCAAGTGTCTCTGCTCAGAGAAAGGAGAAGTACAATGGCGCACGAAATCACTAAAATCATTTATTATCATAGTTTCTTGAGGGAAAATTAGCAGAGCCCGATTTTCACATATCACTTGGCGAGCAAAGCAGGATTCGTGAAGAGCATCGTAGCTTTGCGTGTCCTGCAGCACCACCTCTGCTCCAAGGTTCTCAGCCACTCGTCTGTAATGAGGCGGCTCATCTCTACGTCACGAAGTCATTTTACAGAATCTTCTGTCACTGCACTTAACTGGGTAGGTAGGTGACTTAGAAGAAAGTTTTCTTTGGTGAATCCTCTTTGATGAATTTACAATCATTTATTGGAAACTCTCTTACTTGGAGGGAGATCGAAAAAGATCAGCTTTCACACAGAGAGGGTTGTCCCGATCATTTCCAGAGTCGAGTTCTCTTTTTTCCATATATCGCTCCTGGAATCACTCTGGTTTCTCTTGTTTTATCTTTAAGTGAAGTTTCAGTTGTGCTGAAGACATTGTGATTTGCAGGAGACAAATTGCTGAGTTTTCCCCAGAGTCACAGCATATACATGTGTAATAACATTATTGGTATGGTGATTCGCCACTATGAATTCAAAATGTAGCAAGAACTCAACCTGATTACACACCCAAGCCATTGCAGCCACAGTAGCAAAAGTATCAGTGACAAATATTCAATAAAAAATGAAAGCACTGAGGAAAAGCGAAATAAATACCGATGTCTCAGTGGCATCCCTGGGCACTTGGTCTCCTGGTTTGTTTTCTTTTTGAGTTTGTGAGGAAGAAACCAGTATCTTCTCCTTGTCCTCGTCTTAGCCCATTGTCTGGGGCCTCTATAACAAGAGAAAGGCAGACACATTTATTAATATTATTTTCACATGATATGGGAGCCTTCACAAAGAAATAAAGACCCAAAGAAATAGTTAAACCTGAGTGTTCTTATATTAGATTTGAGGATGAACGAAGAATCATAAAAAAAGTGTAAGACAGGGCAGTGCCGGTGGCTCAAAGGAGTGGGGCGCTGGCCCATATACTGGAGGTGGTGGGTTCAAACCTGGCCCCGGCCAAAAACTGCAAAAAAAAAAAAAAGGGATAAAAAGGGTATGAGCTAAGTAAGGGTGACAAACTGGGGGAAACTCACTCAGCAGGGCCCGTTTGTCCAGACCCCCCTTGGGGCTCTTGTTTCTGTCTCTGGACACAGGTTCTCTTTCCCTTCAGGTAGTGGGTGTGGGGGGGAATTGCTCCCATGAGCATCTTGGGACCTTCCTCAGGGGAAAGGCAGAAATACCTTCCCATACATCTCTTACCAAAATTCCTTTTGCTTAAAATATTCGATATGACAGAGAAGCATGTCTGTCAAAATTCTCTATTTTTAAAATGTGAGACTTTATTTTACTTTTTTTTTTGATGTTGGGCCAGAAGTATACCTTTTATCTTTTTCTTTAAATTTCTTATAGCATAACTGTGTACATTAATGCAATTATAGTGTTGTTTTTTTAATTACCTGGGGAGAGGAAACTTTTAATAACACAGAATTTAAAAATGTCAAAATTAGAGTTGTGACAATGAAACTGAATAGGGTTTATGGTATAAAAAGACAGAAATTTAATTTTTCCAAAGGCTTTCATGAAAGCTAACAT